>CBVK0100921029.1:0-14199 GCA_900067695.1 Picea abies | reverse complement strand
AACAGTTACTAATTTTTTTTTAACGATTATTACACTGACAGCTGGCCGAGTGCATAGGTTCCGTAATAAAAGGTCCCCTTTAGTTCAGGAACAACGCTTTTCCCTTACACAGCCAGCCGAGCCTCCATCAATCTTGTTGTCGTTGGTTCTTGATTTTTAAAACCACATGGTCAAGATTCAATCACGCTGCTTTTACTCAGTTCACTTTTAGCGCTTTTGAACTGAACGTCTTGTTAATTGGGGTTCCATGCCAAGCATTACTTGGAGAACAACGTGTCAGTTTAGTATAGTTATTATTGATTCGTGGTGGAAAATGAACAGTCGTATAACTTATTGTGTAATTTATCGATTATTCTTTTAGTTATGCTTAGATCCTTATTTTTAAAGAGAAGTCCAAATCGCTGTTATACCAGATCTCTCGGATAGTACCAAGATACGGTCAGCCTTTTAGGATGTTAAGGTTACCCTCATTAACATTGGTTTAAAGTCCAGTCTTCCAGCTTTTCCTTTAAGTCTCCCTTCATACAAGAACGTTTACCTGTCACAATTAAAAGAATTAACAAATCATCGTAATGAGGTTACTGTATTAAAGTGGAGTTAGTGTTTTTAATAAACTAAAATGCAGGGATAAATTATATCATATTATTATAGCGCTGTGAAGGAGTGATGTTATCTTAAATTTTTATCCCTTCATTTACATTGTTATGCTGGCATATCCCATTGTCCTTTATAATCTTGTAATTGTAAAGTTGCTGCCTTATATATGTTGTCCCTTTAGCTGTGATGTTAAGTCGTTGATGTCAAGGGGAGGTTACACGTAAATATGAGGTTAATTTAATGCAACAGGTGAAGGGAGTTGTGGCTTAATGAAGCACGTTTCCAGATGTTATTTCTGCATATCGATTCTTAATTATCTGTTATTTCTAATCACCGTCTTTTATAATTTTATTAACTGGTCTTTTAAATACTGCCCCTTTTAATTACGGTCATTTGTAAATTATTATTATATAGACTGCCATTATTTTTAATATTATAAGGTAAGTGGTTATTTACTTCATGACACCTGTAGATAGGAGGTAATTCCTTTTTGGACACCTTAAAATGATGGTTCTCTTAATTTATTGCAGATTGTAAGGTGGCTAGTTGTCACTGTCATTAAACTTTATCATCGTTCCAGATTGCCCCCTTTAAAACTAGGGTGTATGTTGTACCTTTAATTGATGAGTTCCATTAATCATATTACTGTTTCCACATAGACACCTCTTAGTTAATGGCTATTTTAATTATGGTTATTTAAGAATTACATCCCAATATTGTTGTTTGTTATTGTAATTATTGATATTAAATTATGGTTATTTTAAATTATTGTTATTTTAATTATTGTTATTTAAATTATCGTTATTTAAATTATTGTTATTCTAATTATTGTTATTTAAAAATTGTTGTTATTTTAATTAATCATAATACATCCCAATATACCCCTTTATTTGGGTCATTAAAATTCATTACCTTAGATTACTCGGATAACTTATGATGTATGTTGTGGTCTTCCCATTAATATTACCTATAAGTAGGATGCCGTCTTCAGTGCTTGATGTTAGACCTTAGTGGGTGATTGATCGGGTAAGGTCATTTTAATTTCGCGGTTGTAGCACACCAGTAGTATGATTTTCATGACATTTGATAGATGGTTAATGATTCTTGTCAGAGTTCTGGTCACGTGCCTTCCGTAAGGAGCGTAGTTGTTCTTCTTCGGTGTGTTGCACTTGATCGTGGTCAGTTGGTTGCTTGGTCTGTGGTGTCGGGTGGGATGTAAACACCTCCATGTTCCTCAGAACAGTCGCCAGCCCTGAGACCTTAAATGGTTAAAGACGATGGGAAACTGGGCTTGAGCGTTGCTTATGTGTCTTGGAGGTCCTAACCTTGCAGGGTAGGACGGGCGGGAGGTCAGTCGCTTTCAACAGTCAGTTTTGCTTGTCGTGTGATCATCATTGTGCATGTGTTTACATATCGTGCGTCCCAGGTCATATTCTTATGTTCGTCCTACTTGCGTCGCATCGTCGTCAGGTGACGGCGCAGAGTCGAGTAGACTGTAGTTGTCTCATTGTACATACGCACACACACACCAAAAAAAAACAAAAAACAAAAAATTTGCTCCTGTTACTAGAATGGTTGTCGTAACGAGGTGGTTCGTTACAGTCATAGACCATAGAGTACCAATAGCTTGGTTAGCTATTGCGGATTATGGGGCCTCATCCACTGATAAGGAGAGATATCATTATGAAAGATGCACACTCTGAGATCGTTAGTGGATATTACAAAATCTCCACTTAGACCTCATGGTTCAATCTTGATCCGAGGTAATGCCCAAAATTTTCACCTTAACTTTCGCTACTACCAAACACAAAGGATAAATTCACAGATTTATCTATTGTACGATGCACCCTACGCACTTGGTGGGCTGACGAGCTGCAATCACCGAGATGCATTTCAATCTTTCAATTTCTCACTTGAC
The DNA here is from genome assembly GCA_900067695.1 of Picea abies. Lineage (NCBI taxonomy): Eukaryota > Viridiplantae > Streptophyta > Pinopsida > Pinales > Pinaceae > Picea > Picea abies. The sequence goes on along the minus strand of CBVK0100921029.1, from coordinate 11,684 downwards.
CCAGTCTCAATCGAGAGGCAAAATGTGCACTCTCTATTGTATATGATGCAAACTGGTTCTATGGGTTCTATGTCTGGTCCATTAGACATGAAAGTGACTGAGGATTCGCTCATCTAGATAAACACCACAACAAAGGAGGGAGGAGAGGCATATACATATGCACTAGGGACAGAGTCAGTTGATGAAATGACTCTACAATTTTAAGGCATTTTCGGTGTAATATAGGAGTTACAACTATTATAATATGTTTTTATTGAGGCGTGGAGCACCATATTTAATTTTCGAAGAGTTTTCCTTGCTCTTGTCGATTCCTAAAAAGTCCATGGTAATAATTTCCTGCGCTTGCGACATTCTCAGAAATCAAATAACAAAACCACTTGAGAAAACAACTGACCCACAACCTGTGTCACTTGATTTATATTATATACAAAGAACAATGACGAATCTTGTGAGCTGATTTTAGTGGATTAATTTCAATTAATTGTGGTAGATCGTTGAGCGTGATGGTTTACATCAGTGGGCACTCTATTCAAATATGGGGCATGACCAAACGACAATCAATATGCACTGATTGAAAACATTCTAAACACACTGGTTGATTATTTATAGAAATCACGGGTTGTTTATCTACATATTATGAAATCAAGAAATACAAATTATGGCAGGGAATAACACTCCCAAACTACCACTTTAAAGAAACTTCAAGGAACAACTCCTATACTATCACATTAGCGTGTGGCTTGATATAGGAGATCCTTCTTTCACCGCCATAATTTTATCTTCTCTTATCCCCTGGTTAAAGACAAAACATAGAATATTGTCTAAGTTCCAAGGGTTCCTCACATATTTAGATATTATTATTTATCCACTGTAAGGAACAACTCCCCATACTATCACATTAACGTGTGGTTCAAGATAGGACTACCTGAGATCCTTCCAATCATCATTACATATTTCCTTGTTTTAGGTAGACTTTAAATGCAACATGAATATTGTCAATGAGCCTTATCACTTCCTTAACGTTCATACAAATTCATTAAATCATATTAGTTCAACCAACCTGGAACAACGACCCTTCGACCAACCAATTCCCAACCTTTTCTTTGTAGGTCCATGCGAATTATATGAAAAATATAAAAAAATAAAATTCTCAGCTTCTGAATTATGAAATACCCAATCATAATTGTTTGTTTTGTATCTATTTCAATATCGAGGATCAGGCCCTAGATCATCTCTTAGGGTATTTGCATCCAAATTGTGGAAAAGGGGTTTCTTCTGGATTCGATCTCGAGGCCTTCAAGATGATGCACATGAAATTTTACTGGGGAAGACAGGTGACCGTGTTGTTTGACAGCTAGAAGACTCTATCATGGCTTGGTTACTTGCTTACCCTTGTTGCTCTATTTTTTTTTTTTTATTTCCTGAATATATTGTCAATCTTGCTTACCCTTGTTGCTCTATTTTTTTTTTTTTATTTCCTGAATATATTGTCAATCTCCAGTCTCATTTCAAGGGGGTTTTGAGTTTACTTCAGCTAGGTTTCAGTGCTCAGTGCAGTAGGAGGACACTAAAATAGTCAAAATATTTGTGTCAGCTTGGAATGGGGTTTATCTCGGCAAGGTGGCAGTGCTCAGTGTAGCAGGAGGACATTGAAATAGTTAAAATATATGGCCGCAAGGTCGGTTAACAGGTCATTGATGACAGGTCAGATATATTAGGTTTGGGTTTCGATAGAAAAGTGATGGCAGGTCAGAGATATCATATTAGCTAGAAAATTGAGCTATCTAATAGGAGAGAATCTTACAACCACACACACATTGCAGAGGAATATGGCATCAATGCGTTTATTCCAAATCTTCATGTGGCTATGTTTATTTCCTTTCTATTTCTCAGATGTCGAAGCCAAATGAACAGGCTATAAAGTGGCCCTCGGCTCCTTTTACATCACTCAAGGCATTAACATCACATATATTTTAACTTTCTTTAATGATGTTGTCACTTCTAAAACCCTGAAGACTTGTAACAATGGTGTAATCAACAATGATAATTTCATAAATTTGGCATTAGGATCAGGATTCCCTTCTCATGCGATTTCCTGGGTGAGGGTGATAACAGGTACATGGGACATCTATATGAATATAACTTGAATGGTGGTGACACCTATGATATAATTGCAGGTAATATGCAAACCTCACCACTACTCCATGGCTGCAAAAGGTGAATTCTTATAATGAAAATTCTATTCCGGAGGGTTCAACAGTAAATGTTAGTATCAATTATTCGTGTAGGAATGTTGAAATCAACAAATACTATGGGCTCTTCCTCACATATCTTCCCATGAATCCCACTACCGACAATCTCTCCATCCTCAACCAAACCAACAATGTCCCCTCCTCCTAGTTGACAACGTATAATCCATCTGTTGATTTTTCCAATGCCCGTGGGATTTATTTTGTGCCTAATCAAGATCCAAATGGAAATTATCTCCCTTTAGATCCAAGTGGAAGTGGAATTGGTGCAGGGACGATCGCAGGAATTTCCATTGGCATTGCTTTTGAACTGCTTTTTATTGCTATTGGGATGTTCTATATTTATGCCTATAAACACAGGAAGGCAAAGAAGTCACTTCTGCGACAAATCACTAATAAAGATGGATCTGCAAATAATCAAGGCCATCTAATACTGAATATCTTGTGCATTTAACCAATGTACTATGTAAGATGTGAAATATTGACATACTGGGCAGAAAGGAAAACTTAGGATGAAGTTGACATGCACCAGGAAAATATAATATTCAGAGTAGAGAGAGAGGTTTATGATAGGGTTTAAAGTGGAAAAGGGGAGGAAAATGTATTCTCCATTATAATCTTTGGTGAAGCAGCACACAACTACATATATGGGAAGGAAGGATGCAGTCCTCCGATATTCCTCCAAATACGACCATTTATATCAACAATATCAATGAGAAAACCAAGTTAGACGAGCTCAAAAAGTCTTTTTATGAATTTTTCTCTCAATTTGGAAAAATTGTAGATGTTATTGCCCTGAAAACTCTGAAGCATCAGGGTTAGGCATGGGTTATTTTTTTTTATGAAGTCTCTGCTGCTACTAATGCACTCTGGAAAATGCATGGCTTTCCCTTCTATGATAAACCAATGAGAATACAATATGCTAAGACAAAGTCGGATGCCATTGCAAAGGCTGATGGAACTTATCTCCCTAGGGAAAAACAAAGGAGAAAAGATGCGAGAGTTGAAAGGAAGCATAGGGAACAACATCATGAAACTCAACAACCTAGGGTGATTCCCAATGCAACATACCCATCTGGATATGGTGCACCAATTCTAATTCAGGGCTTATGGAAAACCAAGAATGAAGATATGGCTAAGTTTTGTGCAGAGGCAGTGTAGCTCAAAACAAAATTTAAGAAGTTCTACCTCAGACATATTGACAGGGTTGATATCGGTTGTCTTTTCACATTTTAAATAATAGGAATTCAATTCTGATGCTGACGCTCTAGCAAATACTGCTATTAATCTTCCAAATGGTGAATGGATTTCAAGTAAAGTTGGTGCCATGGGATGTGGTGCATAACAAACTAGTTATATAGATTGTTCTTTGGAATTTGATGAGTTTTGTGTGGCTTCACTAAAATCTCAGAGTTAAAAGTTTGTGCAGACAACATGATGTCTCAACATGGGTGCTAGACGTCAATTTTATCAATAACAACTGAACAATAAACAATTTTTTTTGCATACAATATGTGATGTGTTAACATGGATGCTAGATTTGGATTTTATCAATAATCACTACAGCAGCAACATACCCAGTATAGATAGAATTTAGAAAATATCCATTCCCATTGGGAAGTTACATTTTTGTGAACCAATGACTATTCTGGTGATTGAATTATGTTGTGGATCTGTTTGACAAAGAGATTTCCACTATCTGGTCACTGTCTCTTGTTTTCTTCCAATTTTTCTCATCAAACAAGAACTCTTCCAGATCAATCATCAAGAGAAACCAAGAGAAGATGTGATAAGTGATGGATTCTGAGTTAATATTTACTTTTTGAGTTAATTTGTACTCTTCTTCGTGGAGTTGAGGTATAGAGGTGGCATGCCATGTAACAAACCAAATTGGGTTGCAGATTTAAAAAGATAAAATCTTAGTGTTGTGGGTGGTCAATCCCAGGTTTCAGTTTTGTAACTGGGCTCTCATACCATATGTAACACCCATACAGGACGTTAAAAAATTAATCTTTCATTTTATACATACACAATAACAACTTCGTTTTAGCATAATTTCATTGATTTTCATTTACACAATTCTCCTACATTTGCTCAATGATAAATCTAAATAACATGATGAAATAAGTAATGTGTTAACTCTATGATTTAGAAATTAAAAAAAAGTATATACAAAACATCAATAACCAAATACCACCGAAAAATACCTTCTCTTTAGCTTGTCAAAGCTCATCGGTTGTAATGTAGTCCTGGGCGCTTCCAAACATTGTTTTCCCGCTTTCCCAAAGTAAAAAAACAAAATCCTCCTTGCCAACTAGGAGCCTAGCCGGCTTCCTAGATCCAAGAAACCTTTCGATTTATTGGCCCTCTGTGCCCATGACTCCAAGAACAACAAATCACAAATGCTCAAAGAAAACTATCATAAGAATCATATCTTCCAATAATTTCACAACCTCTCATCATGCTCAAACCTCTCCATCCTGCCTTCCTCACCACTTATCTTCCCTATTTATAAAGTTTCCATACACCCTTCCCCAAGTCTCCTCAACCACCCTCATTATTATCCATCAACCTCCCTTATCCAGATATTTTGGGAAAATATTAAAATAAAACTAAATATAAATGACTTGCATTAAACAACAATAAATAAAATGAAAAGTCTTTCTTCTCATGCTAGCTAATAAATGCTATTTGATAATTTTCCCAAAATGTACATAACACCCCACCATGCTCTTATAATTCATCATACCCACCATCTATCAAATTCAAGAAGGTATTTAATGCTTCTAGATATTTTGTATGCAATGTAATTTACATATTCAATAAACATTCAATTAAGCAGTTAATAATTTACTTTAATAATTAATACATTAATTAATTATACCAGTGTACATGGGTAGGGTATGTGTGCGTAGCTAGTGAACACATATCTCATGTATGTACTAATGATAAACAGTCATTACCTCTAGTTCATAGTTCCTATATGACCACTAAGACATGTAGGACAACCAATCAAGTAATGCATCATTTAATAATATTAACGAACTAAATTACACCAATTCATCAATAACTCATTGTCACACTTAAAATATCAATAGAAAATCAAAGAGGGTTTTAAACATGGTAGGAACCAAGTGAGTAAATAATAGTGGCATCTCTAATCCTCAATCAATATTATCAACTAACATCGAAGCATCCTTCCTTCCTAACCTACTTCCATCTTCCATCCTATCCTTTCCTCTGTTGGACTAAGATGGAGCGTCAACTATATTGACCTAACTCCAGATAGAACGAGTAAGTGGAAGTGTCATACATCTCAACCAAGCTTCCCCAATAGGCAATTAGCAGTCGTCATCACACGTCTAGGGGAGCGTGACTTCACACAACCCTCCCACGACTCTAGGTTTCGGAGGATAAACGGTGGGAAATACCTCCACCCCTCCTTATAGAACTAGGTTCAACACCCTATATCAATCCATGTTGTGCAACTACTGTTCTTAGAGTCACATCATCAAACAATCACTCTGGGCAAGTTGTGTGTCCTGTCAAAACCACACTCACCACAAATCATAGCAATATTTCGAATCATAAATTAAATAATAAGTACAACATATATCATATACTATATTCTTGATGCCTATGACATCTAAGACACCTCAACACTACAGTCATTTGGCTATCACATAGCTCATTAACCTGTAAGTTGATCCACCAATAACTCATATCTATGCATATACAATAATTTCATATAAGGATCCATATTTGTATTGGCGTTCAATTAAAGAAATGCATGTTTATTTTTATCATTTATGGTATCTTTTATGCATTGATATCATAACTTGAACTAGTATCCACGTACCTAAATTCCACATTTTAACTTGCATGTTTAAACAAACCAAAGAGCTATCATCACCATGAATATATAACATTGAAAATAATATCATGCAACATAAAAATATGTACATATCTGAAATATCTATCTGAATCTAACTGAGCCCAAACAAATGTTAAGAATTGAATTACTAAGATGAGTAAACAATCAATCTTCTAACTCCCTAAAGGTCAAGATATCGGGCGTTACAATTTCCATTTTTGGAAAATTTGGATTTGAAAATTATTTGCCATTTATGGAAAATCCGAATTTGGAATTTTTTGATTATGTAATTAATTGTTTGATCATTGTTGGGAAAATATTTTACTTCCCAACTATCCTGTTTTATTGGACACATGTATGAGACAAAATTTTAATAAAATTAATGCTGGAAGAAAAATGGAACAGCCAGGTTAAAAATAACTGACCATGAGTCCATGAGTGGGGAACACGTATGAGTTACCTCAGGGATGATTTTTACAAGTGGAAAAAATTGAATTTGACCACTAGTAGCCCCTAAAAATTAGGGATTTGTAAAGCTGCAAATTTCCCTAAGGAGGGAAAAGAATCAAAGACCTAGGCACAAGATTATATGCAACATATGTGGGAGGCAGGACGCTGCTTAGTATGTTGGGAAAGAATTGAGAATTGGTTGTTGTTATGAACACTTGTAGTGCTAGAAAAATCATATTATGATCTATTGATGGTGACTATAGTTGAGGAGGATAATTTAGATTCACCCTTATGGACTCATGGTGAGGCTAGGGGGTGATCAACACAATTAATTGTGGTTGTTTTGTTCTATGATTGGGTGGAACATGGATGTTCCTTTTGTTTTCTAGCATCAACTTATTAAAATATGTATCTCAGCTATGAATTTCGTTATTGATGTTATATTTTATGGCTTGCTACAGTATAATAATATTGGTAATAATGTATATCTAAATTATGATTGTGATATATATACATTTGGCTATATATATAGGTATGCATATATAAATAAATAGCAAACTATGTGTATATGCCTATTGGCCATTAAGAATCTTTATTTTGATTTCTGTTTGAATATATACACAATTGAATACTGCAAAAATTAAAGAAATCATAATGTATTGTTAATATAATACTATCATGGTGAGAATAGGTGGAAAGAATAAAAGTGCAAGCACATTCTTTATTTACATATATTACTTAGAAAGATTGTGGATACAATAGACTTCATACTGTCTTGCAAAAAGTAACTATTACAATCAATAGGTCTTTATCCAAAAATTACAGTTGGGGTACCATAGGACCCAAGAGTTCCATAACCTTTGTGTTTCTAATAACATAACTCTCTAGCTAAATAAACTTAAATGTAAAACCAACTACATGAAACTATCCGCAAATTCTCGCAAGGACTGGTGGAAGAAGATGGAACCTGAATGCCTTTTATGGATAGGCGGAGTACCTCACCAAGTGTATGGGGTGCCTTCCAAACCTGTAAGAAACAAACAAATGATATTTAGTAAATTATTAAAGTACAAAATTATTAAAATTGCAACAAAGTAAAGAATTTAAATTACTGAAATTGGGTTTCAATGTTGAAAGAGGCATCCTCGCCATCTTATGAAGCCACCAATCCAAGAAAGAGGAGGGAAGTGGGTGAGTTGTTAACCTAATGGGTTCCCTCGCAAGATAAAAAGGACCCATCATGAGTGTTTATACTTGTAAAATATTAAAATATTGTGCAAGAAGAAGAATAAGCAAAGTCTTTCATTTAAGAACATAAATCATGATAACCTGTATGAATTAAATTGATAAAGTGAAAGGAGTAATAAAGTAAAATGGATACCCACATAAACAAATTTTTAATAACTGGAGAATAGTACTTGGAAGGAGGAATTAAATATCTTACAGATGGAAAAAAATACTGTGAGATAATCATATTAAACATAGTCCCTTTATTACACAGGCACACTAACGGATATTAAAAAAATTCTATATGTATTATTCCAAAGAGAGTGTATAAGAGAAAAACCGTACTATAAAAAAAAATCAAACATAGAACGATTATTCAATATATGATGATCTCTAACAGAGGTAAACGATAACACAGTACACATAAATTTAACAATAAGTTAAAGTGGGATACGAATCTTTGTGAGTCTGTTGTTTTATGCACACAAAATGGTTTAAAACTCTGCGGGCTCGGCCCCATACCAACAAGGTATCAAATGCATGCAAGTAAGAGGCCCCTTCATTATTGAAGTCAAGAATCATATTGTTAAAATAAAACAAGTTTCTACGATGGGTCTGTATCGATTGGTCATGAGGGTTTAGTAAGTAACCGAACAACTTTGTCCTCTCGACAGAGATACCCTTTTGAGGTCCACAAAAATATTTTCTATTCATCTTCGGGGGTTAGGGTTTTGTATTTTATTTATGTTAAAAAGGCATTTAGAGCCTTGTTGTAATCATATTCTAGTGAATGTGAGTATCCCTCACATCTCTTCTCAAGGATAAGATGTCACCAATCTAGTGATTCTTTCACTCTTTATTTCTACGATTTTGTACATTTCGCTCATTAAAGAAATTGTGTATTATTGTATCTTTGTGTTTATGGTTGCATATATGATATATTTCTAGTAAATTATTGGATATTCAAGATATCTTTGTATATTTATATATTATATTTTCACTCTCATTTCGTGCCAAAAATTATCCGGATCAGTGGTATCAGAGGAGGATACTCTTGATCATTTTTCAGTGCATGTCCTAGACGAGGTCCGAGTATAGCAAGTTGGGTCTCGATCTTGTTTCTATTGAGGAAAATCTCTCTCACAAGCCGAAGAAACTCTCCATGGGGGAAGAAAAGAAAAAAAATGGAGCAGAAGATTCTATCAATCCATTTCTTGAGCAATCTCTCACGTGACAGAGGGACGAAATGGTGGAGAATTTTACCGCATCCTTCAATGACTTTCTATAGCAGCAGGAACATATTCATCCAGTGGCCACTTTGGAGGCACCTCACCTTTCAAGGTACAAGTTAATTTTGACATTCTCATATTTGAAGGTCAGATAGATGTGGATGCCCTAGAAAAATGGTTAAATTTGCTAGAAGGTTATTTATATGTTCATAATTTATATGACAGGGAAAATATCACCTTCACACTCCTTAAGGATCTCCCCCATGTAAAAAATTGGTGGGAAACTTACTCAGAGAAAAGTTGCACAAAGGAGTCTCGAATATATAGGGTCGAGCCCACTTGGGTTTCTTTTGTGGATGCGGTCAAGGAAAAATATTACCCTGTTGACAACTATGATGATGAGTACATGATATGGTCCACACTATGGAAAGAGAGGGGCCAAGAAGTTCCGTAGTTCACCAATACATTCCATACCTTACGCACCAAGATGGGTATCAAATACTTTGAGCGAAATATGGTTCTCAAATACCACAGGGCTCTAGTACACACATACATCCAAACTGAAATGGATTTTCTGGACATCTCATCACTGGGTGCTTTTTATCAAAATGATGTTAAAATTAAGAAGATATTTAAGCACCAGAACAAGCAGGAGTTCAGGTCTCTGAATCCGTAACAAACAAAGTATGGTAAAGACGACCCTAATAACCAACCTTTAGAAAACCAATCCAAGCCATAGGAAAATAAGGGTAATGGAAATACGAAGGACATTAGAAAATGGTGCGATTTCCAAAAAGTCCTCTCGCACAACACCGATGAATGTCACTCAAAATAGTCATTGGTGGCTGAGATCAAATTAAAGGAGATGAACCCTGATTCAGAAAATACTAGTAGATTACATATCTATAACATCCCGCCCTGGTGCACTGAGCAAACTTATTTTTGAGGACACTTGCTCGCAAGTGATCCAATTTTTTATGCTATTAAAACTTTTGATTTTGATATGAGGTGTCATGGGTTGATGACATGTTGTTTTACCGCATTGACATAGACATGTGCTATTGACTCGGTTTTACTGAGTGTGCAGGATTTTGGACCTTGAGGATGTAGAGGCATCGATGGAACCTCTTGGACTCTAGATCAAGTCAGAGAGTGTACCATTGGGGTTTGATTTTTTTTTCTATGATAATAGCGCATCTGATTAGATAATATGATATGGATATATTCTGACATGATTTGTTGATGATGCAGGCTTGCAATAGCTTGCCGACTAGACTCACATATGGAGTAAAACGAGTCACGCACGACTACCAGAGATGTTGAGGGAGAGGTGTGGAAAACATCCCTGCCACCGCCTACTAGAACTCCCACCATGGCTAAAATTGTAGGTTAATGATTACCTAGTTCGAGAGGACCCATGATGCCATGAGGGAAGATTGTGACAGTCGCTCACGATGATTCTAAGGGGTGTGCAATAAGGCGGGGGCCTTATTCCTTAGAGGCCCTTAGTCTCCCACAAGTTCACCTGGTGGAGTATTGACTCCAGGGGTTATTGATGTCTACCAAGTCAGTCAAGAGGCAAGTGGAACCCTTGGAGCATGTGGTGCATCCTGAAGGGCACATCACGTGAGAAAAATGGAAAGTGGTGAGTGGCACCCTTGGAGCACGTAGTGCGTCCTAAAGGGCACATCACAAAAGGGAACAAATGAGGCAAGTGGCACCCTTGGAGCACCTAGTGTGTCCTGAAGGGAACATCGCATTGTTGATAATAGAGGAATGAACCTAGATGGCCTTAGGACGAATAACGTGTTAAGTATCCTTAAAACAAATTCCATAATTAAATGTTGCCCAATATGAAAATTTAAGGTTTAAGTCTAAACTATGCTAGTGGTTAAATTTTATCTCTCTATAAAAAAAATAATAATATTAATAATAAAAATAAAAACCACATGAATAATAAATATGATCTTTGTTAAATCTTGTAACATAAAAGGAGTAAGAAATTAATTGTTTCAAAAAATCTGTTGGATTAAAATTTAAAAAAGGGAATTAATTGTTTTATTACTTTGATAATTTAAAAATAGTAATTAAATAAGAAAAGGGAAAAAGGAGTTAATTTCCACACCATCCTTTTTGAGTTCTAAGTAAAAAGGGGAAAGAGGGAAAAATCTAAAATATTGGGAAACTAGGAAAAGAGGTAAACATAAAAAGGGGAAAAGGGGAACTTAAGGGAAAAAACAGAAATTCAAACTTAGTGAAGAATCTACCATTTAAGAGATTTCTAATTTAAACTGAATTAGCAATTTAATAGTAGGGAGAGCCTTTAAAACCTGTAAGGGAATTTGGGGACACCTAAGAGTGATTCTAGGAGTAACTCTAGGTGGGTGAGGGAAATAAGATAATTCATTAATTAAAGAAATTATTTAATGGAAGAACGTAGGGGATGGGGGACACTTGTATGGAGAAGAATTTTTAGGAATTTATTTTTAAAACTTTAATCAAATGAGATTTTAGGACAGAAAGGAAGTTCGAAACTCTATATAATGAAGGAGGGAGAAGGATGAAGGGGGATATTCTGTTTGCGTAAAGTTACACTGCAGAAGTATCTACTTGACTGACTTAACTTGTGGGAGTTGGGATACCCATCTCGGTGAG
>CBVK0100921028.1:0-24788 GCA_900067695.1 Picea abies | reverse complement strand
TCGGCCTTGTGAGGCGAGCTAGGAGATAGTTGAAATCTCTAGATAGTGTGTGGCCCCTTTGCGGCTCGGGGGGCTAAGGGGAAAGAAGAGTACACCTAGCATTTGCGGGGAGGTACCGGTGAAGTCTCACCAGTCGGAAAGAGGAAGTTGCACGGAGCGTGCAAAAGTCACTCACAGTGAGTGAACAGGCAATGATGCACTTTCTTCGTTTGAATGATAGATTGTTGTAGGATTTATGATTTGGATCTGCATGTTTATTTGGGTAGGTAAACTGGTTGTCTAGTATCATGACTGAAATTTTTATAGCCTAGCTAATTGATTGGTTGATTGATTTCCCATGACCTTCGTTTCCCTGCATGTCGTGACCACCCTGTGGTGATGATTGTGACCATATTGGTTGTTTTCCCTTCATCCCTAGCTCCTAAGTCCTCGCCTGAGCATTCAGCCAAGAGCCTGATCTACGGTCGTCGCCTTAGCATTAAAATACCTATGGATCTCAATGCCCTGCTTTTCTGTGTGAGGATGATGAGTGAAGGATGAACCTGTTAGCCAGCTACCCTCGATGTTGTCCTTGGCTGAAAGTTCGCCTTGCTCCTTGATGCATTTAAATAAACCTTATTTTCTTAATGGCCAAGTTTCTTTAATTCTGTGTTTTTATATAGTGTTGGACAACTTAACTCTGTGTTGATTTATTAATGGTCTTATTCTCTGCGTTTTTGTGTCTACACCTTAAGTTATTTGAAGAAAACTTTGTCTGCGTTTTTGTTTGTGTTGAAATCGTGACATTTTTACTACGATTTCTTTCTTCTTTTCCTTGCTGCGATCTCCTTTACTTGACTGAAATTTTACAATGGGGACTGTGAGTTACATGTCATCTATAATCTGCTTAGTGACTGTGACCTACCTTATTGTCAGTGATTTTTATACATCAGCGTTCTTCTTTTAAGCTTTCCAAACCGGATTTAGTTGGCCTTTTTAACCAGTAACGTTATCGAGCTAGTCTCTGCGAGTTTGATGTTTGTTGGTGGAATTTTATGCTAACCCTGTGGATTTAACCTGTGTTGGGTTATTGGGTCATTGGATGTAAGATGAGCGACTGCCTCCGATGTTTTATCTGGGTTTTAAATTAAATTGACAACACTGTGTTTCCATTTATAGGGATGCATAGCATTTCCACTTCGTAGTTCCCTTCAGATTGTATAATAAGCTTCCTGGATAGATTAAAACTATAGCCCATCGAGATTCCAACTTTCCCTTATGTGCTCACAAATACGAAGATGATATTTAGAACATTATAGTTGAGGGAATTGTTAGAAATGCTATCTCTTTCTGTAATGAAAATTTCGATGACAACTATAATCAAATAGCATGCATCATGAAACAAAAACTTCTCAAGTTGTAGGCATATGCTCCTCTCATATTCCTAGGAGAATTTAACTGGTTTGCAGAAATTACCCTCCCCTGTCTTCTTTGACAACAATCGTTTTACCTTCACTACATATTCCTCTTGGTGGGAAATATATATTGGATAAGGTGGAAAATACCATATGTTTCTGGAGAGAGACAGAGTATTAGTACCATCGATCGTTTCATAGTATATTCTTTTGAGAGCAGAGCCCTGCTGGGCGTACCTTCCATCCCTGCTTCCTTTAGCTCAGTTACAGATCATAATGTCAGGCCAAGCTCTTGCTATAGTTTCATAGCTAGATGTGGATCCCACGGTTGAACATCCACCGGTTACTTATGGAGGTTAAAAAATCAAAGGAAGTTAGAGATCGAGTTCAATTTCATTCCCACCCATGATCAGAGCCATTGGATGTGTAAACCTCTGACAATATTTTTTTTTTACTTATATAAATTCGCTTAATCCTAGGTAAATTGATTCTGTATCTCGTCCATGCTTCATCATTTTTATCGTGATAGCCTACTAGCCATATAAATTAATAATTAGTGGTTAAGAGATTTGCTTCGCCATTTTCCATTTCAAGTTGTAGGGTTTTAATTCCCTTTTAAATATCTACCGCACAATGTAATTTACACAGAGAATATTAGGCGCGGTTAAATTTGGCATTGTTCTGTAATTCAAAACATCTAAGTTGTTATTGTGGCATCTAAATTTACTACCAATGATTTACTATGGCAGAGATGTCAGGTTGGAAGTGATTTTTGCAACTGACATATTTTTGTTTATCTCAGAAATTGCGTTATGGAAGAGATGTCAGATCTTGCCTTTAATCAAGGGAGTGTGCATGTGACAGCTATCACACACCTCACCTCTATTTCTGGATTGATAGATAATTTCGCCTTTATTACACCTTGTTTATAGTGTTTGCATTCGAGGGCGGTAAAACGTATTGACGTAAAGCTTGATTTAAACTAGTGGCTGTATTGTTTTAATCATTATTTTTTTACTTGAAACCTCATATTATGATAAGTTGTATATATAAACAACATTATATTAATCAACATTAGACTAACCATTATTTTCTTCAGGCTTTATATAAATGATAAGTTGTATATATAACAATATTAGATTAATCGGTATTAGATTAGTCATAATTGCTTGAAGCTTTAGGTACAGGATAAGAAATACAAAACAATATTAGATTAATAAGTATTTTTGCTGGAAGCTTTACATAAGCAGTATTAAATTAATCATTATTTTTTACTGACGCTTTAGGCTAATGATGTAAAGCTTTATATAACAAGTTGTAGTTTAAGATTATCTTTATTTTTACTGAAAGGATTGTAAAGATGATGATCTATGTACACTGGATGAGATAAAGTTATCATGAATGTATATAGACACTTAATTATGACGTAGGAAATTAATGATGTAAGATGAAAGTTTTTATGGAGAATAAACTCTATGATTACGAGTGTAGTTTTATTAGTCATTTGTTTATCTAAATTGCCAAGTTCATAAAATGTAGTTATTGTTTACATGGACATAATGTTTGAGTGATTAAATAAAAAGTCCTCAGAAGGTATATCACTTCTCCCGCCTCGGATTTTGTTTAATGAAGGATCGATTAATTAGCGCATCTGGACTTTTAATAGAATTGTGTCTCAAGTTTGTTATTTAATGGTGTATGTCAGCTCTCTTGCGTTCCCTTAAAATTTAAGGTTAATTAAGGTATTGTCTAAATATTAGAGTTATCTAGTTGTGCATAGAGAAAGGCCACTAATGATCGGTTATTGTTTATTCCTTGGTGGACCATGCAAATGTTGATTCGTTGATTCCTTTTTCTCACTCGCATTGAAGGTTTAGGATGGTTTTTGTTGCGCCTTAGTTACAATCATGCTTATTGTCATATGTGCACATGAATCCTTATGAGTGAATCATTGTGTGCATTGATCGATAAGTGTGCATGGTAACCGGGCTTGGCTCTTGTGCTTCTTGAAGATGATGGTCGTTATTGGAATTGATGTTTTCACCTTGCTCTGTAATGTTTTATTGTGATTTTTCTCACTCATCGTGAAGGTCCTAGTTACTTGTGTCGTTGATGTTGGTTGCGTTGGGTTGGTTTGATGATTGTCCTTAACTTAGTAGGCTCTGTCTTGCTTATGTTGGGCGGGATGTAGACACCTCCTTTTTCCTTAGAACTGTTGCCATCCTTGACACCTTAAATGGTCAAAATCGATGGGAACCTGGGCTTGAGCATTGCTTATGTGTCCTGGAGGTCCTAACGATTGTAGGGTAGGACGGGTGGGTAGTCATTCTTATTCTTCATCGGTTGAATGTTGTACATTGCTTCCAAGTGATTGATGTGATTTTATGTTAGGTCATTATGTTTGTTGTGGTGTGAGTTGAATGCGTTGTGTTCGTCATCATGTTGCGATGTTGAGTATAATGTCATTATTACCTTCCTACACACACACAGAAAAATTTTGCACTTTTTATGTGAGGCTTGTTGTCATAACGAGCAGGTTCGTTACATGCGGTATCAAAGTGGGTTCAACTCTGTGACCGTGGATCGCCAGGCTTTCCACTGTAGTAAACCCATGAGTCTTAACCCTTGCGTTAAGTAAAAACCTTGAAGTGTCCTCATGGAGATCACATTTAGAGGGTGCCCCTGAGGGTCCCCAACGCACAATAGCTAGTACCATTAGCATCCTCTGAGATCTCGAGAGATGAATTCTAGTGTCCATGTGTGTCACGGACAATGGTGTCATCGAATAATAGTTGTAGAGAAAGGCGTGTGCTTCATACTTCACGTTTATGACCTCCAACATCAAGGTCCACTTGGTGGTATTTCCACTGAAGGGGAGCACTCTTTTATGGTGGAAGATGCTCCTGCCCCTTTTGAACCTGGCCATCGACGACGTGTCTTGGGAACTATTCGAGGGATGGTTCCAGGAGAGGTATGTTTCTAAGGAATTCCTTGAGCATCAGCTCAACGATTTCGACGCCTTGCGATGAGGTAGCTGCACAGTGCTCGAGTACGGGGCCTGTTTTGGAGCTACTTCGTTATGCTCTGCACCAAGTTACCCAGAAACTTAAGGTCAAGAAGTTCGAGTTTATCCTTATTGTTAGAATTCATCTTCCACTTCGGGTACTAGGAGTACTGGACCAAAGAAGGGGTGTTGGACGTGTGGGGAGCCACACTACCAATGCGACTACCCTGAGGAGAGGACTAGAGCCTCTGGATCAGCTGGACCCTTTACCCTAGGAGATATGGGCAAGGCCTATCGAATTCATGCAATGGTGAATAACCACCAGGCAGAGCATCAATCGACTATGTTCGAGACAACAGGTACCATTTCTGACCAAACCCTTAGTATTTTTATAGATCCCGGTGCTATCGAGAGTTCATTTCTGGTGCAACGCTAAAAATGATTAAGGTAAAGGCAGTCGAACAGAACAATTTTAGCTTCATAGATATGGCTTCGAGAGAAAAACAAAAGCTTGGGGGAAAGGTTATGGGTTGTGTCCTTAACCTGGGAGATTTTGTCACAAGGGCCAACCTGTACGTCATGATCCTAGGATCTTATGATGTCGTGATTGGTATGGACTAGTTGGAATCGCATGAGGCGACACTCCACTATAAGATAAAATGGTTGAGCTTGGTCGATGATGAGGGACAGAGACGTTTGATTATAGGATGGAACTAGGGAGTTTCCCTGAGGTTCATCTCTTCCTTACAATTACAGAAGAGCATGCACAAGGGGTGCAAGATTTATTCGATCCTTGCGTTCAACAAAAAGAGGTTAACAAAAGGTTTAGAACACCTTTTGGTGGTGAGATAGTTTGCGAACATATTTTTGGAGGAGTTACCTGGGATGCTGCTGAGAGGGAATTGGAGTTTACCATAGACCTAAAACCAGGGACTGAACCAATAGCAAGAACACCTTATCGGATGTTGACCCCGGAGTTACAAGAGTTGAAAATGAAACTGAAGGAGTTGTTGGACCTGGGAATGATACATCCAAGCGTGTCACCGTGGGGTGCGCCTGTTATTTTCATATGAAAGAAGGATGGGTCATGGAGGCTTTGCATTGACTACCGTCAACTGAACAAGGTCATGGTCAAGAATCAGTATCCATTGTCGATAATTGATGATCTATTCGATCAAATGAAGGGTGCGACGGTGTTCTCCAAGATCGATTTGTGATCAGGGTATCACCAGTTATGGATCAAGGAGGATGACGTCCCTAAGACCGTCTTTAAGACAAGGTTAGGACATTACGAGTTTATTTTTTTACCGTTTGGAATAAAAAATGCCCTAGGGGTATTTATGAGTTTGATGAATGGGGTGTTTCGTGAGTACTTGGACAAGTTCGTACAAGTATTCATTGATGATATTTTGATTTACTCTCGGATGATGGAGGAGCATGAAGAGAACTTGTGCTTGGTACTATAGTGTCTGCGAGAGAAAAAATTGTATGAGAAGTTGTCGAAATGCTCTTATTACCAGTTGAAGATTCATTACTTAGGGTATGTCATCTCCAGCGAAGGCATCGCCGTGAATCCAGCAAAGGATGAGGCTATCATGGAATGTCCTGCGCCAACGAATGTCTCAGAAGTGCGTAGCTTCATGGGTTTAGCAGGATATTATTGACGGTTCGTAGAATGGTTTTCAAAGATAGAAAATCTGATCACGGAATTGCAGAAGAAAATCAAGACGTTTATTTGGACCGAGAAATGTGCAGAAGAATTTCGAAGGCTCAAGTAGTTATTGACAACAACACCGATACTAAAGGTCATTGACATGGACACGAACTTCTTGGTATGCACTGACACATACAAGGAAGGATTAGGTGGGGTCTTGATGCAAGACAAATGAGTGATTGCTTACATTTCGAGGAAACTAAGAAGGCATGAGGAGAACTACGTGATGCATGATTTGGAGTTGTTAACCATCGTTTATGTCTTGAAGTTTTGGAGACACTACTTTGTTGGGAAAAAATTCAAACTAAAGACTGACCATTGTGGACTACAACACATATTTACACAAAGTGACCTGAACGTGCGACAACGACGTTGGTCGGAATTGCTTAGCGAGTACGACTTTGAGATTACTTACATAGAAGGAATAGTGAATTGAGTGGCAGATGCATTGAGTCGGATACCACACATATTTTCGGTGCTGCCTCTTCAGACGAATTCGTGTGAAAATATTCTAACTTTACAGTGTGATGATGACTGGTACCAAGAGGTCGAGGGTTTTATCGGACAAAACACAATGATGGTACCATAATTTGAAGGATTTTTGTTTGATAGTGATAGATTATTGAGGTTTAAAAATCGGATCTACGTACCGCCGCATGACGAGTTGAGGAAGTTGATCCTGAGCGAGGCTCATAGAGCAGTTTACATGGCTCAGCCGAGAGTCATGAAGATGAGGGAAGAACTTAAACCCTTATTCTTCTGGAAGGGAATGAAGGCAGACATAGTCAACTATGTGGCTAGATGTTTAGAATGTCAGCAGGTAAAGGCTGAACATAGACACCCAACAGGATTACTACAACCAGATGCTATTCTAGAATCGAAATGGGAGGTTATTTCGATGGATTTTATTGTTGGATTTCCACTGACGACAAGGAGACATGACTTAATTTTCGTAGTAGTAGACACTCTAACGAAGAGTGCTCACCTTATTCCTATGCATACGACGTATCAGGGTCTGACATAGCTAGAGTTTTTCGTTAGTGAGATAGTGAGGTTGCATGGTGTGCCTAAGAGGATTATATATGATTGAGGATTGGTGTTTACTGGATGATTTTGGACGATTTTCCAAGAGGCCTTGGGAACCAACCTTAAATTTAGTACTGTGTATCACCCGGAGACTGACGTGCAAACCGAACGAACGAACCAGACCTTGCAAAACATGTTGCGCATGCACATGATGGACCAAAAAAAGCATTGGGAAGAATTCTTTCCACTAGTGGAGTTCACTTACAACAATAGTTACTAGAGCACCATTAAGATGGTTCCTTTCGAGTTTCTTTACGGGCGACCATGTCGAATGCCTTTGATTTGGGATCGGATTGAGGATAGGGTCCTGGTAGGACCATATGTGATCCAAGAAATGGAAGAGAAAATGCAAACATGAAGACAAAGGATTAAAGAAGTGGAGGATTGACAAAAGAGTTATGCCGATGCGCACCGTGTAGACCATAGTTATGAGATCGACGATCGAGTCTTCTTGCGGGTTAAACCGCATAAAAGTTCGATCAAGTTTGGGAATGAAGCTAAACTCTCTCCTAGGTTCATGGGATCTTTCAAGATTGTGGAGAGAAAGGGGCTCGTGGCCTATCAACTAGCCTTGCCGGATTCTTTGAGGGGTATGCATGATGTTTTCCATGTATCTGTTTTGAGACATTATGTTAGTGATCCTACACATGTTATTGACATGAGTTCCTTGCAGGGATCGGATGAGGGGATGCTCATGGTTGAGCTGGTCTACATCTTGGACCATCGCGTTCGACAACTACGACGTCGAATGGTAGATTAGGTCAAGGTCTAGTGGCACAATTATAGTCCATACTCGATGACCTGGGAGGATGCATATGATATGTGCCAACAGTTTCCATTTTTGTTTGATAGATAGACATATGATACTGTGATACACTTTATTTCAGCATATATACTGTGAAACTTCGGGACGAAGTTTATACCAAGAAGGGGTGTATGTAACATCTTGCCCTAGCACACTGAGTGAACTTATTTTTTAGGACACTTGCTCGCAAGTGATCTGGATTTTTATGCTATTAAAACTTTTGATTTTGATATGAGGGGTCATGGGTTGATGACATGTTGTTTTACAGCATTGACATAGACAAGTGCTATTGACTCAGTTTTACTAAGTGTGCAGGATTTTGGACCTCAAGGATGCAGATGCATCGATGGAAACCCTTGGACTCCAGATCGAGTTAGGGAATGTGCCATTGGGGTTTTGATTGGTTTTTCTATGATATTAGTGCATTTGATTTGATGATATGATATGGATATATTCTGACATGATTTGTTGATGATGCAGGCTGATGATAGCTTGCCGACCAGATTCACATATGGAGTAAAGGGGTCATGCATGACTACCAAAGATGTTGAGAGAGAGGTGTGGACATCAGCCCTGCCATAGCCTACTAGCACTTCCGCCGTGGATTGAACTGTAGGTTAACGATTACCTAGTTCGAGAGGACCCATGATGTCGTGAGGGTAGACTGCAACGATTTCTCACGATGATTCTAAGGGGCACGCAATAAGGTGAGGTCCTTATTCCTTAGAGGCCCTTAGTCTCCCACAAGTTCACCTGGCGGAGTATTGACTCCAGGGGTTATTGATGTCTACCAAGTCAGTCAAGAGGCAAGTGGAACCCTTGGAGCACATGGTGCATCCTGAAGGGCACGTCATGAAAGAAAAATGGAAAGTGGCAAGTGGCACCCTTGGAGCACGTAGTGCATTCTGAAGGGCACATCGTGCAAGGGAACAAATGAGGTGAGTGGCACCCTTGGAGAACCTAGTGCGTCTTGAAGGGCACGTCTCATTGTTGATGATAGAGGAATGAAACTAGATGGCCTTAGGACAAATAACATGTTAAGTATCCTTAAAACAAATTCCCTAATTAAATGTCACCCAATACGAAAATTTAAGGTTTAAGTCTAAACTATGCTAGTGGTCAAATTTTATCTCTCTATATAAAAAAAATAATAATATTAATAATAAAAATAAAAACCACATGAATAATAAATATGACCTTCGTTAAATCTTGTAACATGAAGGGAGTAATAAATTAATTGTTTCAAAAAATCTATTGGATTAAAATTAAAAAAACAGAATTAATTGTTTTATTACTTTGATAATTTAAAAATACTAACTAAATAAGAAAAGGGAAAAAGGGGTTAATTTCCACACGTGTCTTTTTGAGTTCTAAGTAAAAAGGGGAAAGAGGGAAAAATCTAAAATATTGGGAGACTAGGAAAAGAGGTAAACATAAAAAAGGAAAAAGGGGAACTTAAGGGAAAAAGTGGAAAGTCAAACTTAGTGAAGAATCTACCATTTAAGAGTTTTATAATTTAAACTGAATTAGCAATTTAATAATAGGGAAAGCCTTTAAAACCTGTAAGGGAATTTGGGGACACCTAGGAGTGATTCTTGGAGTAACTCTAGGTGGGTGAGGGAAATAAGATAATTCATTAATTAAAGAAATTAATTAATGGAGGAACGTAGGGGATGGGGGACACTTGTACGGAGAATAATTTTTAGGAATTTATTTTTAAAACTTTAATTAAATGAGATTTTAAGAAAGAAAGGAAGTTCGAAACTCTATATAGTGAAGGAGGGAGAAGGATGAAGGGGGATCTTTTGTTTGTGTAACGTTACGCTGCATAATTATCTACTTGAATGACTTAACTTGTGGCAGTTTGGATACCCAGCTCAGTGAGGAGTGGTAGATCGGCCTTGCGAGGTAAGCTGAGAGCTAGTCGAAATCTCTAGATACTGTGTGTCCCCTTCGTGGCTCGTGGGGATTAGGGGGAAGAAGAGTACCCCTAGGGGAAGAAGAGTACCCCTAGCATTGGCTGGGAGGTACCAGTGAAGTCTCGATGGTCGGAAAGAAAAAGTTTCATGGA
Source organism: Picea abies (assembly GCA_900067695.1). Classification (NCBI taxonomy): domain Eukaryota; kingdom Viridiplantae; phylum Streptophyta; class Pinopsida; order Pinales; family Pinaceae; genus Picea; species Picea abies. The sequence continues at coordinate 14,714 of CBVK0100921028.1, read as the reverse complement.
GCACGTGAATGTCACTCAGAGCGGAATAACAGGCAATGGTACACTTTTTTCGTTTGAATGGTAGATTGTTGTAGGATTTATGATTTGGATCTGCATGTTTATTTGGGTAGGTAGACTAGTTGTCTAGTTTCATGACTGAAATTTTTATAGCCTAGCTGATTGATTGGTTGATTGATTTCCCATGACCTTTGTTTCCTTGCATGTCGTGACTGCCCTGTGGTGATGATTGTGACCATATTGGTTGTTTTCCCTTCGTCCCTAGCTCCTCAGTCCTCGGCTGAGAAGTCAGCCAGGATCCTGATCTACATTCATCGCCTTAGTGTTAAAATACCTATGGATCTCAACACCCTACTTTTTTGTGCGTGGATGATGAGCGAAGGATGAACCTGTTAGCCGACTACCCTCGATTTTTTCCTTGGCTGAAGGTTTGGCTTTCTCCTTGATGCGTTTAAATAACCCTGATTTGCTTGATGGCCAAGTTTCTTTAATTCTGCGTTTTTTTATACTGTTGGACAACTTAACTCTGTGTTGATTTATTAATGGCCTTATTCTCTATGTTTTTTTGTCTGCACCTTAATTTATTTGAAGAAAACTTTGTCTGCGTTTTTGTTTGTGTCGAAATTCTAGCATTTTTACTATGATCTCGTTCTTCTTTTTCTTTTTTCGACGCATGTTGTCCATAGTATATAATATGATCATTGGGACATGCATCTATAGCTTGATACTCCATTCCAATTTCTTTCATAATGTCATTTAAATATTGGTATGTGGGAGGTAAAATATTTGATGATGGTAACAGAAATTCACCTAACAATCTACAACATAAAAAATAAGTAATTAGTGTAAAGAATGTTATAATTTGTAAATATTTAATTCTTCTTTCAAACATTAATTAAAACTAAAAACAAGAAAAAAAATCAACCTTTATGTATACGTGATGATGAACCATATTACATACCTTAGGATTTGTGTCATACAACTGTTTGACAAACCATTCAAAACCTTTAAGTTCACCAAAAATAATGTAGCAGAAAGAAGATTTGATTTTGAACCTTCATAAAGTGGTTTTTCTGCCTTCTTCAGCAGAGGTATGTCAAGATCACCATTTTCCTCATCATCATCCTCATCCGGTCGAGTGAACAAGTCTTGGATCAATTCATTTGTCCCATCGTCTTTAACTATATTGTTATTAGTGTCATCTTCTTCCATAGGATCATTAACTTGATTTTCAATATTCGACACTCCAAATTGCTCGACACCTTGTAGTACAACATCATTTCTACTAGTACTTGGCACGTTCGTATGCTTAGGGGGCCAGCCTGACTTTATAATTAAAAACAATCATGCAAAGTTAGTGTACTGCATAAGAAATATTTAAACAATATAAAATTTTAAAATACAATCAATATAAAGATATAATAATGAATATATAGTTTACCAAGGGACGATATTCGTTTAGTCCACCTTCAACATGCCCATGGGTTCTGCAATGTCTTACAATTATTTGTATTAAAATTCTTCTGAATTTTGTGCTCCCACATTTAGCGCAAGGGCAATAACATCTCTAGTCACCTTGTCCATAATATCTCCACATTATTCACCACAACCAAAATATTGAGATGATTATGTTATAAAGTTCAATGATGATGTGCTAGATCTATTCGATTCTTGAAATGCAATAAAACAAACCATACCATATATTTTACCACATAAGCTTCAAAGCTTCACCATAACCAAGTAACATAATCAAATGACATAATAGTACTAGGGAAAGAGATCAAGTCACATATAAGCATGGAAAAATTAGCATGTTCACAGATGACATAAAATCTACATGAACGTATAAGGTTATAAAATATTAAAGGAGACAAAAGAAAAAAAATATTTAACTAACCTTGAAAGTCTAAAATCCTCTTGCACGCCTTGAACAATGATCACAAAACTAAGCTTTGTAGATCAAAGATCAGTTCGATCTCTTAATCAACAAGAAAACCTTCACATAAAAATGAAGATTAGCAGAGCTATAACACATAAAATATGTCGCAACTATAACAAATTAGTCGAAATTTGGTTCGAATTAACTAATTTATAGATTTGTCATCGTCAGAATTCCGACGACTATAACCCTAAATTAAGGTTGACCATTTCAAAGTGAATGACTGTTATGTTGACCTACAAACGATTATATTAAAGTGTCAGAACTGAGATTCGTACTTCCGATGACCTTAGAACACGTCAAAAATCCAACGTTATCGGGACTAATTTAAAAAAAAAACCAGTAAATTTCATTTTTTTAAATTTTTTTCGACAAAAAAATTGATTTTATCACAATCGTCATAATAGTTCGTCGATTTTTTAGCCTATATGTAATAGTGCATTGGGGCATAGGGATTTTATGGAGGTATTTGTGCATCTTATAATCCACTTATTTCTTATTTCAAATATTTTTCATGTTATGTAGGGTTGCTTCTGGAAGGGACGATTGAAGAATGTTATTAGGGTGATCAACTATTATGCACCTTTCTCTAGGAGACATGGGTTCTGGGATAGAATCCAACAGAGTGAGGTCCTTTCTGATCTTGGGTTAATTTTTTGTGGTGACTTAAACTTTACTGTGGCTTCCAATTAGATATGGGGAAGTCGGGCTAGGAAGGATGGTTTGGCAGGATAGTTTTGTCAGATGTTGAATGAATTTATATTAATTGATATGATTCCACGAAAAATTTCTCCTACTTCGAGAAATTCTTGGAGAGAATTGGGTGGTATTGGCACACACAAAAAAAAGCAAATTGGATTCCTTGATCCTTAAAATGGATCTCGTGAAACCTTATGACCGGGTCAATTGGAATTTCTTGAGATTAGTTCTTAAAATTGGTCTCCCTCTTGATGTCACAAAATGGATCATGGATAGTGTCACGTCTGCCTACTATTCTTCTTTAATCAATGGAAATCCTACTAGTTTTTTTAGGGGTAGTAGAGGTATTCAACAGGGTGCCCCTTATCACCCCTTCTTTTCTATTGAAGAATTGAGCATTTTGATTAAATCCTCAAAGAGAAATGGGAAGCTGCTTGGCATCGAGATTTGTTCTAGAAAATTTATTACTCACCTTCTATTCACTGATGATATTTTGATTTTTGGCAATGGTAGAATCAATGAATGGCATGAATTTCCAGCCACTATAAAGTTATTTTGTGAAGCAATTGGCATGGAAGTGAGCCCAACAATGTCCACTTTTCGCTTCCATGGAATTGGTCAGAAGGCCTTTAATTATATTTGGGGTTTCTTTCTCTTTAGTGTTGCATATTTTGAGTCATGGATGAAATATATGGGTTACATGTTAAATCCCAACAAATACTTTGTCAAAGACTGGTCTTGGCTTATTAAAAAAGTTGAATATAAAATCAATGTGTGGTCTTACAGGTGGATTTCACTGGGTGGCATACTTACTCTAGTGAATTCTATGTTGATCAGTATCCCTGTGTACTTTTTCTCTATGGTAGTGATTTCTTCCTCCATCATCAAGAATATCTGCAGTAAGATCTTAAATTTCCTGTGGTCGGGTGTTGTAAATCGGGTGGTCGGGTTACTGGTGTATTAAACACCTTAAGTGGTTTAACATCACTCTTAATCTAAAGATGGTATGGAAAGGCATTTGTGACAGTGGAATTTGGGGAGAAATTCTAAAGGTCAAATATTTGGGCAAAAAAATTGACTGATTGTATCATAGATTTTTACAAGGTGGTTATTACTGGTTCCATAGTTTAGCATGGTTTTGTTAATCATTTTCATTGGATCGGTCATTTGATTGTTTGGAAAGTTGAAAATGAATGTTCCGTTCATGTTGGTGTCAGTCCCTTCATTAGAGGGGATGATTTCTATAGTTTACCCAGGTTGATGGTGGAATATTTGAACTGTTTAGGTTTTTCTACACCGAATTATTTCTTGGGTCATCGATCTTTACTCCAAGGAGCTTCTGATTGGATATCGACTCAGACTTTGGGTTTGAGTGGTATATTGAGATTTTGTTGGAACTCATATATTATTGGCTTGCATAGAGATGGTATCAGATTAGGTGTTGTAGATGATAGTTTGGGTTGGACAGGTCATTCGACATGTATTATTTCAACTATTCCATTTACTCGGTGATTTTTAATTCTTTGAATATCGATCCAGTGAACTAGTGGATGGAGAAGATTTTGATGTGGAACCTTCCTATTAAGATTAAGTTTTTTATGTGGCTATTCTTAAATCAGAAGATCTTGAATTGGGATTCAATATTTAAAAGAGGGTGAAAATGACATGGTATTTGTTGTCTATAGAAATTTGCTGAAGATACCATAGAACATCTTTTTGTTCACTATGTTTTCACAATTTGTTTTTGTATATGTTGAAATGTCATTTGAAATTTGATGTTGACTCGGGAGGGATTTGTTTGGAGAACAATTTACAATTATGGATAAACAAAAATAAATCTTTGAAGGCTCTCCCAAGTTTTACTTGTTGGGGTATTTAGTGTTATATGAACTCTTTTCTATTTAAAAATAAGGTTCATCCTTTGGAGATTTTGGTAAATAAAATTAGTTTCTCTTTTCAAGAGCACCAAAAGAAACCCAAAGAGAAATATGCCAGGACCATTTCTGATTTACCAATGAAAAAAATCCTTATCAAAGGCTTTTTTGATGGAGCTGCTCAATGGGGTGTTTGTGGAGCTTGTTTTTTCTTGCATGTGAGTCAATCCAATTTCTTCAAGGGATGGATGGCTGGAGGTGTGGGAACAAACAAAAAATAAGAGATATTGGGTTTGTGGGATTGACTTTGGCTTTAAAGCTATAAATGGAATGTTTACAGGTTTATGGAGATTCCCAGGTTGTCATTAACTAGATATCAGGTAAAGGGGAAATCAAAGGAATTGTCCATCAACATTAGGGTCGAAGAATTCGGGATTGTATTGCTTCCTTTCATAGAATTGATTTTTTACATATTTTTAGGGAATTAAATGTTGATTTTGATTTGATGTCGAAAAAGTCTCTCATAGGTGTTCCATGCACTTGCTATCTGAGGTGGTCTCTTGAGACCATTTTGTCCCATTTTAGTGGCTTTTGTATTTTTTTTTATGACGAAGAACTTGTCCTTTTGTTCTATAATACAAAAAAACTCTGAGAAATGAATGTATTGATCCTTGTACATAAAATTATGTTTTTTGTTGGAGGATAATAAATCATGAAATTTGATATATACACCTTATATGGATATGGGATGGGAGGGGTAATTTTTCTTTTGGAGTATTAAAAAATGTGTTTTATGCATATATGTACATTTATCTTTGATTCTATAACAGAATAACAAAATAATGACTTTTTTTTTTCTGTTGAAAAAAAAAAGAAAAATTACATTCCATATTGAAATCAAACAATATAAAAACTTGAGCCAATAAAAATAAAAATAAAATGAATGTGATTGAAAAATAAACATAATAAAGAAATATATAAGCATAAATATGTAAAAATACTATATATAATTTTTATACATTATAATCACTATTATACTAATTAATTAGTTTATCTCAAAAACTGATCTAGGTGGATATTGGTGGCCACCCACCTATTCCACTTGGACCCCCACCATTGCTTCTTTTAGTTTTTCAGTTTCCGCATAGTTTTGTAATGTCCCTTTCCAAATAGGAGCTCCACAAGAGGAGGCTTAATGGTCTAAACCACCCCGTTAGACTATAGCCAGGGCCAAAGAGGGGTAAATAGGGTTACTAGAGGTCACTCCAGTCACAAGTGTTATATTTAGAAAGTGACATTGAGCTAACAAGAGTTAACATCACTTTACTAGAGGTCACCCCAGTCACAGGTGTTATATTCAGAAAGTGACATTGAGCTAAAAAGTGTTAACAACACTTTACTAGAGGTCACCCCAGTCACAGATGCTATATTTAGAAAGTGACATTGAGCTAACAAGAGTTAACAACGCTTTTAAGTCATTATGAGCTAAAAATAGAAGCCAACAATGAATTAGGGTTTCAACATGATTTAGGGTTTTGGAAAGCTATAAAGGAAGGGTCAACGACCTAATTCATTATTATGCAGATTATGACTTGTCATTGAGGAGAAGAGGCGCATCTTAGGAGAGATAGTTCAGTGTATTCCAGGAGGAAGACACCAGTTGGCTGATTTCGGTGTTGAAAGAAACACCCTAGTCATCGAGAAGATCATTCAGGTCTTCCATCATTCTTCAGTGCTCCCATATTCCAGGTATTATCTTTTAGTTGCTTATTTGTATTCTAGCTAAGATCCTTTTGTCTTTTGATCTAGCCAAGTTTTGTTATTTTATTTAGTCGCAGTTGCTTATTTATATTCCGGCTAAGATCCTTTCTATGTTGATCTAGTCGAGTATTGTTAGTTATTCAGCCACATTCAGCCATTTTTGTAATCCACAGAGATGTCATAATACAAACTTGCAGTCCTTTGTCACATTTATTATTTGTATGATCATTTATATGTTGTAAACCTTTGATCCTACACACACATTAGCAACGTTTCCTAGACTAGCCAAGTCAGGAACATTACAGTGGTATCAGATCTTTAGTCCTGCCAGCCTGTGACTAAAGAAAATGAGTGCAGCAGAAGACCCAGAGGGTTGTGAACACGTAGGTGACGAATATGTCACTTACAACAGGCATCAGGAAAGAAGGCATAGACTTGATTTCCCCCCTTTTCCTCCTAGCTCAGAGGAAGAGGAAGAGGCACACAGAGAAGTAGAGAGAAGGGTAGAGCGTGAGACTGAGCATGAGGTAGAGAGGATGCTAGGAGACATATATGAGCGACTAGAGGATTGCGACAAGGCCCCCATAGATCCAGAGGAAGATTTCATGTAGGTTATCAATGGTATGTTAGCTAGTCAATGGACCATGTCTCAGTCCTTGGCACAAGTGGTTGATAGATTAGCTAGCGTGGACACCCCAGATACACAAGTCCCGCATGCAGCACAGGTGAACTCAGGAGCAGGCAGTAGACCCAAATCACCCTCTCGCACATACACCTCTACAAGTAGGATTCCCAGACCCTTGTTTCCCAGTTTGCAGAGGGAACCCTTGGTAGCAGCACTGCCACCAATAGCATAGAGGACACCCACTCATGCCGACGACATTGCAGAGTATAGGAGGGAGTACGCAGCATTGGGTCATGACTTCCATAAAGACATGACCTTAGTCGAGTACTATGGACTCAGAATCAAGAACCGCCCCAGAGAGCCGTAGAGGGGAGGACCACAACAGCAGAAGGGTCATAACCTTGATTTCATCCAAAAAGGTTGGAAACTCACTATCCCTTCTTTCGACGGATCATCCAAATACACCACCAGAGCTTGGGTATAGAAGCTAGACATGTATTACAAGCTCAACCAGATGACCGAGACAGAGGTCATTAGTTTCACGACCTTGCACTTGGAGGGTGAGGCACATGAGTGGTGGTATCATGGACTGGTGACATTGGGTCACAGTCACATAACCTCCTATAGGGAGTTTATAGATAGGCTCATGGATAGGTTTGACAGGAAGGATCTCGAGATACACTTCAGGGATCTAGCCCAGTTGAGACAAACTGGCACAACAGAGGCGTTCATCACAGAGTCTCAGCGGGTAGCCATGGAAGTGACAAATATATCAGAACCCAGGCTGATCATGCTATTCACAAAAGGACTCATAGAGCCTTTAAGAGGATGGGTGAAGGCATACAGGCCTCCCACTTTGCAGGATGCCATCCTTCGCACTCTAGATCTGGCAGACTCAGTGCCAAAGACTAAAACTTTATCCAAACCATTTGTGCCCTAGAGGGATCAAGACAGGAAGCCATTCCAGAGAGAATGGAATGGAAAGGAGAAATTGGATGAGGAGACTAGGTGAGATCTTATGAGGAAGAAGCTTTGCTTCAGCTGCAGAGATCCTTGGGTCCCAGGCCACAGGTGCATGGGCAAGGGTGAGATTCATTATATTGAGTTAGCAGTAGACAGTGTGGATAGTGAGGAGGAGGAGCAAGACAATGGATCCACTAGTTCAGAGGAGGAGTCAACACCAGTAGAGGAGCATATTCCCCATAGACCACCGACACCGGCAGGAGCCCATCCTCCAGTAGTCCTACAACCGCTAGAGCAGGCTAACAGGAGGAAACCAGTAAAGGGAGGAGTCATAGCAACCCTTTCCAGTGTTCCCAGGTATGATACCCTCTGTATCAGAGGGATTATTCAAGGGCAATGGGCAATCACCCTGATAGATGGTGGGGCCACCCACAAATTCATCGACGCTTCACTAGTATCGAGACGAGCACTTCAGACATAGGAGTTTGAGGGGTTGGATGTTGCGGTAGAAGATGACCACATAGTGGAGTGTCTAGATAGAATTCCAAACTTAGAGATGAAGTTAGGAAACTACACAATGAGAGACACATTTTATGTGGTTGACCTATCTGACACAGATGTGGTGTTAGGAGTTCAGTGGATGATTACCTTGGGAAAAATCACTAAAAACTACCAAACCTTGGAAATAGGATTCAAAGATCAGGATGGGAAAAAGGTTGTTCTAAGAGGTATGTTGACAGGATCACCCAGGATAGTTTCAGCCAAGAGGATGGAGAGGATATTCAGACATGGGGAGGTAGAATATGCTGCAGAATGCTTGATCATTTCTCAAAAGGATTCGGAAGGTCGACAACAATACCACACAGAGATCAATAATTTATTGGGACTACGTCAACAGGTCTTTGAGGCAATCCCACCAGGGAGACCACCTGATAGGGGGTTTGAGCACACCATTGAGTTAGAGGAGGGGGCCAAACCTATGATCACCCCCCCCTATCATCATCATAAGAGGTTCAAGGATGAGATAGAGAAGGAAATCAAGGAATTGTTAGCGATGGGACACATCAGACCAAGCAAAAGCCCATTTGCTTCTTCAGTTGTCTTAGTTCTGAAGAAGGATGGCACCATGAGGATGTGCATTGATTACCGAGCCTTGAACAAGAAAACCATCATAAATTGATACCCTATTCCATGCATTGACAAGTTGATGGATGAACTGCATGGGGCAATTTTCTTCTCAAAAATTGATCTACACTCTGGATATCACAAGATCAGCATCCGAGAGCAGGACATAGAGAAGACGACATTTCGATGTCATTTTGGACACTTTGCGTTCCTGGTTATGGAATTTGGGCTAACCAATGCACCCGCTACATTCCAGTCTTGCATGAACCACATATTCAGGGATTAGTTAAGGAAACTAGTCTTGGTTTTCTTCGACGACATCTTGATCTATAGCCGATCATGGCAAGAGCATATGAGGCACCTGGATGAGGTATTGAGCATCATGAAGGCACAATCATTATATGCCAAAGAGTCCAAGTGTGAGTTCGGTATGACAGAGCTACTTTACTTAGGCCACATCATTAGTGCACGGGGGGTACAAGTGCACCAAGAGAAGATAAGGGCCATTCTAGATTGGTCGACGCCCAAGAACGTGACAGAATTGAGGAGCTTCTTCGGGCTGTGCAGCTATTACAGGCGGTTCGTTCGGGGTTTTTCTCAGCTTGGAGCACCGCCGACAGATCTTACCAAGCATGGGGCCTTCATATGGATCGAGAAATCACAGGAATCCTTTGATCACATGAAAGAAGTCATGAGAACTTGTCCAGTGTTGGCACTACCAGACTTCACCCTGCCATTTGTACTAGAGTGTGACACATCGGGTGAAGGGATCGGTGCAGTTTTGATGCAGGGAGGACACCCCATTGTAATCAAGAGCCGAAAGATTAGTCAACTTGAGAGGTTGTACTCCATTTATGACAAGGAAATGTTGGCAATCATGCATGCCTTGACCAAGTTCGGATAATATTTGGTGGGCAGCAAATTCATGGTCAAGACTGATCACAACAGTTTGAAGTATTTCCTTGAGCAGAAGGACCTCAGTGAGCGCCAATAGAAATGGGTGACGAAGGTACAAGCATTCAACTTCGACATAGAGTATGTCAAGGGGAAGAAGAACATTGTGGCTGATGCACTATTGAGGAGACCTGTGGCATGTTCTTTGATGGAGATTTCAATAGATTGGAAATCCCACTTGTTAGTGGAATATTCCAAGAACAAGTTCGCTTGTGAGGTGATGGATGTGCAGATACAAGATGACCTATATAGGGTCATTGACGATGTCATATTTTACAAGGATAGAGTCTACTTGGTGCCAGATTCAGGGCTTAAGAAGAAAATCCTCACTGCAGTTCATGCTTCACCTCTAGAAGGCCATCAGGGGTTTTTCAAACCTATAGACAAATCTGAGAGAGGTTCTCATGGAAGGGCCTCAAACAAGATGTTATGAAACATGTTAGTGAGTGTGTGACTTGCCAGCAGAACAAGTCAGAGCATGCTCTTCCAGCAGGGCTACTTCAGCCACTCTCCATTCCAGAGCAGAAATGGGAGAGTATATCTATGGACTTCATCACTGGTCTACCTAAGGTCCAGGGTAATGACTGTATCTATGTAGTGGTCGACATATTGACCAAGTTTGCTCACTTCTACGCCATATTGACAGAGTACAATGTAGTTTAGGTAGCCAATCTTTTCTTCAGGGAGGTCTTCAGATTTCATGGGTTGCCGAAGAACATCATCAGTGACAGGGACAGTTGGTTCATAGGGACATTTTGGAGAGATTTTTTTCGTTTGGTGGGGATAGAGTTGACACCTAGCACTAGCTATCACCCTTAGACAAATGGGCAGACCGAGATTGTCAACAAGTGGGTTGAAGGGTATTTGAGGAACTATGTAGGAGGACAACAGAGAATGTGGGTAAAGTGGTTACATTTAGGGGAACATTGCTACAACACAACCTTCCACATGTCCATTGGTATGACACCCTTCCCAACATTGTACGGATATGATGCTCCAACTTTGGTAGACTTGGTCTTTGGGGAGAGTAGAGCTCCCAAGGCCAAGGATTGGATCATAGAGAGTTAGGAGATTCTCAAATTCTTGAAAGAGAACCTGCAGACGACACAAAACCGATAGAAGACAAGCGTGGATAGGCACAGGATAGAGCACAACTTTGAGGTTGGAGATTGGGTTTTCTTAAAACTCCAACCCTACAGACAGTCATCTCTAAAGAAGAGTGGAGCCAAAAATCTCAAGCCTAGATTTTATGGTCCCTACATGATCATGTGACTAGTAGGAGAGATTTCTTACGAGCTAGAGCTTCCAGAGGAGAGAAAGATTCATAACATGTTCCACGTGTCTTGCCTCAAAAAGGCAGTGGGACAATTCATTAACACATTAGAGGAGCTCCCCCCATTGGATGAGGAGGGACAGTTGGAGTTAGTTCTAGAGGAGGCTTTGAAATTCTGAGAGCAAAAACTAAGGAGCAGGGTCATCAAAGAGTGTTTGATTAGATGGAGAGGGCTTCCATTAGAGAATGCTACTTGGGAGAGCGAGCAGGTGTTGCAGCACCCTGGACTGGTATTGCTTGAGGACAAGAAATTTCGGGAAGGGAGGACTGTAATGTCCATTTCCAAATAGGAGCTCCAGAAGAGGAGGCTTAATGGTCTAAACCACCCCGTTAGACTATAGCCAGGGCCAAAGAGGGGTAAACATGGTTACTAGAGGTCACTCCAGTCACAGGTGTTATATTCGAAAAGTGACATTGAGATAACAAGAGTTAACATCGCTTTACTAGAGGTCACCCCAGTCACAGGTGTTATACTCGGAAAGTGACATTGAGATAACAAGAGTTAACAACGCTTTACTAGAGGTCACCCTAGTCATAGGTGTTATATTCGGAAAGTGACATTGAGTTAACAAGAGTTAACAACGCTTTTAAGTCATTATGAGCTAAAAATAGAAGCCAACAGTGAATTAGGGTTTCAGCATGATTTAGGGTTTTGGAAATCTATAAAGGAAGGGTCAGTGACCTAATTCATTATTATGCAGATTATGACTTGTAATTGAGGAGAAGAGGCGCATCTTAGGAGATATAGTTCAGTGTATTCCAGGAGGAAGACACTAGTTGGCTAATTTCGGTGTTGAAAGACACACCCTAGTCACCGGGAAGATCATCCAGGTCTTCCATCATTCTTCAGTGCTCCCATATTTCGAGTATTATCTTTTAGTTGCTTATTTGTATTCCGGCTAAGATCCTTTTGTCTTTTGATCTAGCCGAGTGTTGTTATTTTATTCAGTCACAGTTTCTTATTTATATTTCGGCTAAGATCCTTTGTATGTTGATCTAGTTGAGTATTGTCAGTTATTCAGCCGCATTCAACCATTTTTGTAATCCATAGAGATATCATAATACAAACTTGCAGTCCTTTGTCGCATTTATTATTTGTATGATCATTTATATGTTGTAAACCTTTGATCCTACACACACATTAGCAACGTTTCCTAGACTGGCCAAGTCAAGAACATTACAAGTATACTATTTTTAGCAATTTTTTGGGTCCTAAACTTTCAGAGCTGTTTTGAGGCCTTAAACGACGTTTTTTGGGAAAACGGGGAGCAACATAGATCATAGATCGATGTTGCTCACCCAAATGTTGTAGTCCTCAGATAAATATTTCTAACGAGGTATGGAACGCGTCAAATAGAGATTGTATGCCAAAGTTACGTCCCCGGGAAGTTGATGAACCAACTTACCCAAACGGGGCCCATAGTCTGGGCGTTTCATCTCCTAGGGCTACGTCTTTTGATGTTTAGGGTTTTCCATTATTTCTCAATAATAATAGGCCTTTGAGCCTCATTGTAACACAGTTCAGAGGCCAATAGCTGCCACATCTCTTCTCAGAGATAAGCTACCAGTGCCCTAGCTAGTTTATTTCCATTCTGTTTGTAAGCATATTTCAATCATTTGTTATTAATGAAATGAAGTCTTATTTCTACTGCATCTCTACGTTTATGTGTATTTCTGTATTTCATGTGTTACTACATAAATCTGGATCAGTTGTATCAGAGTGGTCTTCTCATTCTCGATCCTTCTTTGCATGTCCCCAATGAGGTCGGGGTATAAGGAGTTGGGGCTCAATCTGGTTGAACCTTTGCAAGATTAGCCTCGCAAACCCCGACGACCACCCATGGGGAAAGAAAAGAAATATGACGGAGTAGGAGATCCTATCAAAATGTTGCTGAAAGAGGCCCTCGAGAAACAAAGGAATGGGATGATGGACAACTTTGCCAAATTCCCACTGGTGGCGCATCAACATCCAACAGCCACTCTGGAGGTGCCACTCCTTTTAAGGTACAAGTAAACTTTGACATTCCCATATTTGAGGGCCAAATAGATGCAGATGCCATAGATAGATGGTTGAATCTGTTAGAAGGATATTTCTCGGTTCATGACTTTTCCGACCGAGAAAAGGTTATTTTCGCACTCCTCAAAGCCACCCCCCATGTCAAGGACTGGTGGGAAACCTACTTGGAGAAACAGGGTGAGGGGTAACCCTCTCTATTCTCAGCCGCACCCATTTGGAGTTCTTTCCAATATGCCATCAAGGAACAATATTATCCCGTGGGGAGCTATGAGGACAAATACATACAATGGACTACGCTGCGGCAACAAAGGGCCCAAGATGTGCATGAGATGATGAATCTGTTTCATACCCTATGCACAAAGTTGGGTATAAAAGATTCAGAGAAACATTTGGTGTTAAAGTACCACAGTTGTCTGCAAAGATAAATTCAGGAGGAAATTGAGTTTCTCGACATCTCCTCACTTGGTGTGGCATACCTATATGCTACCAAGATTGAGCAAAAGTTCAAGCAGAAGAAGCGAGACTTTGGGTCTGCGAATCAGAAGCAAGGAAAAGGTTCCTCCAAACCACAGAACAAAGGACCAAGACAAGGCGGGGCAGCCCAGGACAACCCACCAAAGCCACAAGCAAAGAAAAACACCATGAAGCCAAAAAAGGACACAGGGAAGCGGTGTGAGTTCCATAAGAGCTCCACTCACAATACAAGTGAGTGTCAGGCCAAGCAGTCACTGGTAGCTGAGTTGAAGGCTTCTGAATGGGATGCATGCTCCGACTCCGAATCAGAACCCGACAAGGGGAATGACAGGGGTAAGAAGATTATCGATGTGGAGCCCAACGCCATGGATGATTTTAGGGGCTAAATTTCGCTCATGGGCTAATTTTCCATGGTTTTTCCAAAAATGAGATTCTCTATTTTAAAAATGATTCACCCAAATTCTATAGGATAAAATTATTTTACCTTTAAAATCACCAAAATTATATAAAACCTATATAAAATCCTTAGAAATTTGAGTATTTTTACAAAAATATCGCCAAATATTTATAGTTGGCATATGAAGGGTTAGTATGATTCACAAAGGTTTCTACATTTTAAAATAAATTTCCATCCTTAAAATCATCCCTGCCCAACGCCACCGTTGCCACCACGAATATCCAGAAGGAGGAACCAGAAGACCTAGAGGAGGCCGAGCGTCTCTTCCATTCCAAGATGTGGGTAAAGGGTTCCCCGTTGCAGTTCATTGTCAACAGCAGGAGTCAGAAGAACCTCATATTATTATAGGTCGTGAAGCGATTGGGATTGCTGACCACATCACACCCACAACCATACACCATCGAGTGGTTTCACTAAGGACTGGACCTCTGCATAAGCCAACAATGTCGCCTTCCCTACAACATCAAGCCCTTCATGGATGAGGTATTATGTGACA
>CBVK0100921024.1:0-12291 GCA_900067695.1 Picea abies | reverse complement strand
TACATCCACCTTATTCTATTTTATTGAAAGGTCTTATTAATATTGACCTTTATTACATCCGAATACCTTGATCTACCTATGTGCGGGTTAGGACATTAACATGAACTATCCACTTCCTGTTATGTTGTTGGGTACTCCTGTATGCCACTGCATCCCATCTCTAGATGCCATCTCCCCCTGACTCACACTGTATCTTGTATGAGCAGCTGTATCCTCCTGTGCACTCAACCTACTACTATCATCGGTGCTTGGATCCCATATAGTTGTGTCTAGACACATGTTGTGGTCATCCTGAATACTAAAGAGTGCATCCTCATCAATGCAATCTGATCCTGGAGGTAAGTGCTCCATCCACCTATCATCCTCTGCAATCTGCTCAACCAATGGAGTCTCCAATAGCTGTGACTCCATCTCCTCTAGCTGATCTGTATGTGTGAGGTCAACTACCTGTATGTCTTGTACCTCCTCCTGGATCTGTGGGTCTACTTGTCCATGGTGTGCATCCCTCACACTAGGCTCATCCATCATACCTGATGTGCCACTAATATCCTCATGTGACATGGCTATCATGGGTGTCTGAACAGGTGACATATGTGTCATGACCCCCATAGAAAGCTCATCATCTCTAGGTGCTAACATGTGTGACTCCTCACTAGTGTCACCACTCTACTGAGAGATGACGACATCAATGGTATGTGATATGTCTGCTGAGACACTGGTGCTATCATCCTGTCCATCCAGTTGCCTATCCACTACAAAAGGGTCATCATCCTCCTCAAGCGTGCAAGCATCAGTAGCCTCCGTGCAAGAGTCATCATCACTATCCTCTGAGGTAGAGTCACTATCACCAGCCTTTGTGCAAGAGTCACTGTCATCATCTGACTTCTCTGAATCCACATCTATTTCTCCATCCTCACACACCTCATCATTACTATCATGACACGCCTCAATAATGCGCTCCTGATCCTTACCCCTGCACCTATGATCTGGTTCCCACAACCCCTTGCAACTGTGGCAAGGTTGTGTGCTCCTACTAGGAGTGGGATTTCTCTGTTCTTCCCACCATCTAGCTGCTTCTTTTCTCTTTTTATCTGCTATGATGATCCCCTCTAAAATATCCCATTTGCTCCAATGGGGATTTCTATAGGCTACATATTGTGGGAAGGTTATTATAGCCTTAATTTCCTTGCTAAGGTTGTCATACGTGATCTCCAGACATGATATCTCAAAGGATATCCTATCCATGTCCTTCCAACTATCCATAAAGACCCCTCAGGTTTGCAGGATTTAAGCTCTGATACTACTGTAATGATCCCAAGCCATTATGCAAGGATCATCACAGTTTTGGTGTCTTTTTAAAACTTTTTCTAAGTGAGGTATTTCGTCAAACACTTTGTTGTCCTACTTGTTTAGATGGATTTACTTGTTGAATGGCCATTGATTTCGGCCTTAGGGTTTACTAATGTGTTTATATGTGTGTATACAACAAATAACAAGAAGTGACAACCATAGAACATACCTCAACCATATGCAATAGGATAGACAAGCCAAAACACCTCAAGCTGCTTTATTCATAAAATAAACAAACTTGCTACAATGAATATGTCGATCTGGAATGCTCAACAGATGGCCAAGAAGATAGATAATAGAGCTACTACAAAATGCTCCCGACAATACAAAATAAGCCTCCAAAGGCTGGATAAGAAATGAAGACCAATGCCACGTCCAAACCCCTCAAGCTGGAAGGTGATATGCCCTGCTGCAGTGCTGAAGCTCCTCAATATTTCGGCCCTGCTATCAATGGTGTCCAATCACCCTAAGAAATATGCCAACTGATAGATCGGGCAGCTGTAAGGACAACGCAGGTGTCCAAATCTCCAAATCCACTCTCAAACCCTGTAGATATGAAATCCTCCACTGAATGGTGCACCCCACTGCATGACTGAAGCCCTAAATAATTCAGCCTTGCTGAAGGAGGCCTCCAAATTCTCTGAAAACTCTCCATAAATATCGATCGGGACACTGCAAGTCACTAGGTGAAGTCTCAGGTTCAGATCTGAAGTGTAACTTGTTCAAACTGACTAGATCTAAATCTCAAAAATGCCCTCCTTCTCTTCAATTCGTCCCACTACTCTAAGAAATAATTTGAACCATGAAACTCTCTCAGAAAGCACTAGGAATGATGGTGAAGACCCTGCAAGAAGAACCCAAGTGATGGAATCTCCAGAAACCCTGCCAATCTTCTACAACGAATCTCTCTCCAAGGATGGTGCGCCCCTCCTGCTGGAAACCCTCAACTCGTGCGCCCTCTCTTTATCTGCACATAAAACTGATGTAGAATTCAACTTGGAAGAGATGATTAAATTCTTGTGGATCAACGTCAAAATGAATTGAGAATCATGGCCTTGTATGGCCCCTTTGCCAATTATTATTACCTTTGCCTTTGTTGGCACCTCTGCCATTGCTACCCCTACTAAAAAAACTCATCCTTAAGCAAGATTCCAATCATAATGTGAAATTTTTTTAACCATCCATTCATTAACACTCTACCTAAATAAAATCAAAATGTTGGCTCTATCATTCACAACAGAAGCATATGCAATCCATCTATCGATACAATCCATCACATTTACAATTTAATAACAATTGCATTGAAACAAGGAGTTACAGGGTCATTACAAAAATGGGGGGCTTTGTAATGAATGAAAAATGATAGCATGGACGGGAATGAATAAATGGATATTGTTCAAGAAAAATAAAGAACCTTATTTTCATAAAAACAATGTCTCCATACCATAATTTCCAATTCCAGTTGCCATCCAATCCTTTTCTATTCCTTTTCAAATGAAATTCATAATAATAGAACAAGGAGTAATTAAATGTTATTGGGAAG
Source organism: Picea abies (assembly GCA_900067695.1). Classification (NCBI taxonomy): domain Eukaryota; kingdom Viridiplantae; phylum Streptophyta; class Pinopsida; order Pinales; family Pinaceae; genus Picea; species Picea abies. The sequence continues at coordinate 9,398 of CBVK0100921024.1, read as the reverse complement.
ATGGTGGGCATATAATGAGAGAAAAATGAAATTATGAACAAGAATGAAATGATTACTGTTCTATTTTATAAATGATCATTTACTCAATTCCATGATCAACATTAATGTCCTGTGCTGAAACCATATTGATTTTACCACTGTTCATCAAGACAATTATTTCCAAATCAACATGACAACTTTTAAACTGCTCAATATCAAACTCAAGGGAAATCTCAGAACTGTCAAACTTTGTAAGTTTCATTTTTTAAACCATCGATTTCCTTTTAAACCGGTAAATTTTTCTATAGGAGATTGTCGACAAAGAAATTTTGGACTTAGTTATAGAAGTTAGCATGAAATGCTGAGAAAAGAATCATAATGCCATCAACTTTGCATTATATAAAAATTACACCATAATCCCAAAATAACTATTGCGAAATCAAACTGGGTTCGAAACCCCAATGTGATCTTAGTAATCATTGTTTCATCAAATCCATACTAACTTCAAAGTCGACCGAATTCCCTCATGGATAAATAACAAAGTGAGCCACAATTTTGTGGGTTTAATCAATCTTCCAGCAGTTGGGTCAAAACAATTAGACAAGATTTTGAAACTGGGTTTAAATTTATTACTTTCCCATTCGTATTGGATGGGGAAAAAAATCCTAGATCAAACAAAGTGGGTGTGAGGTTTGAAGTGTGGACTGCAAGCGAGACAATAAAAATCCCTTCCCACAACAAAATTTCAAAGTGACAGTAAGACATAATACACATACCTTCATAACTCTACAAACAATGGTAATAATAATACGAAATGACTACATATCCTCCAAGGTCTAGGCATGAGGTGAGGGTAATATACAATATTCATGAAACCCAACTATTCTTTTCCCTTTATAGAGAAAACCCTTAAAAATTAATCATGAAAAATGAGTAAAATCAAACGTATTCACCCATAGAATTTTTCCAACAATGATACCATCGCAATACCAACATTTTCTCCAGGCACAATACAACTGTACAATTCAAAAAAAATATAGAATGTCTAACAATATTTTCAATTTGAATCACTTAAATGCCAAAATGAAAGAAACCCAAATTGAAATGTATTTTTACAAGGCCAGAATGCTCACAAAAAATTCCTCTAAACTTTGGAAAACAAACACATTTTGCATGCAAACTCTAAGAGCCAACAAGACAATTTTATCTAGAGTAGAGCCAACAATCCATGAATGAAGAGATAAAATCCACATACCTGAAAAAAGGATACTAGAAAACTATAGAGCACAATTATTTTTCTACCAAGGGCGAAGTACAATTGATGCACTACTAACCAGAGAAACCAAAACAAGTGCGAGAAGTATAGTGAAGGTGGTATCTTCGAGGTAGGGTAAGAACGACGTGCAATAAATTCACGTCACTTCCCATATTCTACATTCAATGCCATCAACCACTGCCAATGATAGAGAACACTTAGCCTCCAAAAATTCATTCCAAACATACGTTGACCATAATTTAGCTATTTGCCACATAAATTTCCAACATCAAGAATTAGTCTCAAGGTTGATACATGGATTCAATCTATTATATGCCCATCATATACTTAACATCAAAATAAACATGACCCACATTTATTGTTAATGGAGGATTACCATACCACATAACAATTGATTGCCCAAATATACCATAAGTTTGCATGTAGCTTGCACTTAGTATTTGGATAACATGACAAAATCTAGGTGTAGCAAGAGTAAAATGTCCAGTGAAATAAACATTCCTTTCCCTTAGAATCAATTTGCTAACACACCCAACATCCATTAATGAAAATAGAACCAGGTTAGGATCTTTTCTTTTCATTTTCAAACCATGAAATTATTATTGTAAGGTAATCATGAGAACATCTTGAAGATATTAACAAAAGGAACCATTTCTCTTCCTTATTACTGTTCTAAAGGGTTCCAACCTATTTTAAATTCAATAGCCTTTGCTCATTTGATAAAATACTTCTTCACTATTTTTTGCCTCCTTTTCATATTTTCCAAGGCAAAATTCCTTTGTTCTTCCAGGGATAATAAAGTATTTATCCTTTGAGAGACATTAGAAGAATTTAATTCCTCAGTCGTAACATCAAGCGTAAGGAACAAATCTCTAATTCAATAGGAAAAAATAGCCTCTTGGCCAGATATGAGCTGAAAGGGAGTAAAGCATGTACTTGCTTTAGTGGTTGTACGGTCCACCCAAAGAGTGTAAGTTAGAAGTGTGTTCCACTGGCGAGGTTTTTCTTCTATAATTCTCTTTATAATCATGTCCAGATTCTTATTAGTGGATTTTGCTTGTCCATTTCCCTGAGGGTAATAAGCGGATGAATTAAAATGCTTGACACCTAATTTAGCAAGAAATTGGGTCAATTTTGCAGAAATAAAGGCTAGCCCATTGTCCGAAATGATTTCTAAAGGGAGGCCAAATCTAGAAAAGATATTGGACTCTAAGAAAGAAATTACTTGTTCATCGTGTGCATGTCTAAGAGGGACCACCTCATTCCACTTGGTAAAGTAATCAATGTCTATCAAAATGAAGATATGCCCAGTAGAGGATGAAGGATTGATTGGGCCAATAAAGTCTAAACCCCACTTAGAAAAAGGGAAATATGGAAGGACAGGTTGTAAAGGCATGGCAAAAAATTGTTCCTTACCATCGAATTTTTGGCATTTATCACAGGACCTCACGAATTTACAAGAATCATGAAAGATAAAAGGCCAGTAATAACCATTGCTTATGATCTTAAAGGAGGTATTTTTAGCAAAGAAATGGACACCAATATGAATGGAAGATGTTCATGATCCATGGATCTCATGTAATATTTTGTGTGCTTCATCATCATTTACACAACAGAGAAACAAACCATCAACATATCTTCTAAACAAGGAGTCTCCTAAAATAATATACTTAGAAGCTTCAAGGCGAAGTCTCCTTCTCTAATAAGGATCCAACTCATCTGGGAAACTTTGATACTGCAAATAATACCCCATATTTTTATACTAAGGATGTTCAGATATAAAGAGATTTTGATTTTCAATATAAAATAACGTCGAAAGAGGGTTATCTTAGTCATCAAATTCTTCACTTGGTTCAGGATGCTGAGCTAAGTGAATGGCTAAGTCTCATCCCTTGATTGCCTTAGAAGTCATGATTGTAAAATCATGCTCCTGAATTTTGGCAAGCCAATGTGCAAGTTTTCCTGAGAGGTAAGTTTGTGAGAGTATAAACTTGACAGCAGGCAAAGAGACTTTTACCTGTGTATTTTTGCCCAAAATAAAATGGAGAAATGTTTCTATAGCTTTGACAAGATAAAAAACATGTTTCTTGATATAATAGTATTTGATCTCATCATATGATAGACTTTGACTCATGTAAGCTACATTTTTTTCATTGTTTTGGTCATCACATTGTAAGAGGATAACGAAAATTGTTTGCTCAATGACATTGGTGTATATGATAAAGTTTTTTTCAAAATTTGGTTTCGCCAAAACCGGCGTGGAACTGATCACCTTATTAATCCTAAGGAAATAATTTTCGACATCATCTGTCCAAGAAAAATAATGATCTTGCTTCAAAATATTATGGATTTGTTTAACCATGACAACAAAATCGGGAACAAATCTACGAACAAAAATAATAATACCCATAAAATATTGAACTTCTTTCTTGGATGTGGGGGTAGGGAGGTTTAGAATGGTAGTAATCCTCTTTGTATCTATACTTATCTATGAATCATAAATAATGTGACTAAGAAGATTACCCTTTGTGACACCAAAAATGGATTTGGAAGGATTTAAAGAAATGCCAAATTTTCTACAACACTTGAGAACTTTTCTAAGATGACCGAAATGATCCAACCAGTTTTTAGAATAAACAGTCAAATCATCAAGATAAAATTTGATAATATTACCGAATAGATAGTCAAAAGCTATCATCATAGCTCTTTTAAAAGTGGCACTTGCGTTATATAATCCAAAAGGCATACGTTTGTAAGAAAAGGTTCCCCAACGTGTGGTAAATGTGGTTTTATATCTGTCAATCATTTTTACCTTGATTTGATTATATCCAGAAAAATCATCAAGTAAGGACATCATTTGAGACCCTGTGACCTGTTGTAAAATCATCTCCATATTAGGAAGTGGAAAATGATTTTTTACACTTTCCCTATTTAATGCACGGAAATAAACACATAATTTGATCTGATCAATAGTTTTCCGAACAGGGACCAAATTTGAAATCCATTCAGAATACTTGATTGGAAAGATTATATGAGCATTCAACAAATTTTCCAATTATTTCCTAATGGTGGCTTCAAGCACAGGATTAATAGGTCTTTTTCCTTTCCTAATTGGTTTGTCCCCTTCATTGATAGGAATTTCATGTTGTATGAGAGTAGGATCAAAACCACGAAGATCCTCATATGACCATGAAAAAACATCTTGAAACTCATAGAGTAATTTTGTGAAATTTGCTTTCTCTTCATCAGAACATTGGGCACCTAATTTAATGATTTTTGGAGATTGGAATGTCCCAATATTGAAGGAAATAGTATCCCCAACTTTCCTTTTTGACTCCTCTGTTGGATTACTGAGAGGGGAGGTGAATCAGTAATAGAGAAATTTAATCATTTTTAACCATAATATGCAAGTGTTATATTTATTTATGATCAATGTAGCATTATCATCCAATATTTTCAAAGTAAATAAACAATGAACAAAAGAGCAATCATACACATACACAGTACACCGATGTTTTTATGTGGAAACCCAAGGTGGGAGAAAACCACAGAATGATTTTTCTTATATGTCCTTAAGAATTACATTCATTGGAAGCACCAACTTCCTTTGTTTTCCAGCTACAACTGGAAGGAGGCTTCAACCCCCTAGTTTCTCAAGCTACAACCTAAGGGAAGCTCCAACTCCCCAATTCTCTAGCTACAAACAGAAGGAGGCTACAACCCCTTATGTTCTCCGGCTACAACTGGAAGGTGGCTACAACCACCTATCCTTGCCTTGTCCAACCACCCCGATGTAGAAGTAGAATTATGGAACCCCTGTTACATTATCACTGTGAGATATACCACTGTAAAATTGTATCAACCTGTACCACTGGCCTGCAACTAACCTCTACTACTTCCCTTCAATCAACCTGTACTTGAACTAAGCATGTATCAAACAAATACAACAAGTACGCGACTTGTAGTTCTGCAGCATGTGTATGTACGTGCCTTATCTATATAGCGACCCACGTATGTACGTGACCTATCTATTATGAAACTTGTGTATGCCTTATGAAACTAGGGTTTTCTTTCTTCTGAAAACTTCTGACCTTCTGCAACCTCTTTCACTTAGATCTGCAACCTGTCATTGTATCTAGACTGCAACTATACCATGTGCATGCATCCTCATACATAACATTTATCCAAAGACTCTATATCTCTCTCTAGTCATGTGCAAAATAAGTGTGTGTTATCATGAACCAGTATAACAACCCTCACATGAACTAGACATTAAACCCTTTCTTATATTCATCCTTTCAATATTTCAACTACTTCATGTATCACAAGAACCCTTAACCATATGCCAAGAAATGCAAGATTTGCCTCAACTCTAACAATGATAAATATTTCTTATACCAGAACTATATTTCTGTAGATTTGATTTATATAGAAGATCCCATGCAACCACTAGTCTCTCTAGGGAGAATCCTCAAATATCCTTAACCATTTCTCATGCATACATCAAAATCCAACTACTCATAGAAATAAGACATAACTTTTGAACCAGTGGATAGATATGATGTGATGCAGGAGCATCTCCCACCTCAAGCAAGCCAGCGTGGAGGCAATCAGACAGCTGGACAAGCGCCAGCACAAATTTTGAAAATGCCTTGAAATTGTTGTGCAATCTTAAATGAAGCCATTAAGAAGAGGCACACTTGTATGATGTAAACAGACCTTGAGCCTTTAGCTCTCGTCCTTAGTAGGTATAAGGCGTTTAAAGTAGTTAATGCAGGTAGATAGAATTTAATTTCTAGATTAGACAGTTTGAGAGCGCAAGAGGGAAACGAGATATAGACACCCTCATTGTGCATTTGTAACATGATTATTGAGATCAGGAAGAAGAGCATAGGAGAAGCAGAGAGCTGTGTAAGAACACCCATGTATAGATAATTGGATTAACAAAAGAAGTTGATTCAAATTCATAGTTTTGTGTTGTTGTCTGTGTGTTGATGTTGAATGATATGCTCATTTGATTTTTGCTTCCTATTATACATTTGCTTTATGTGCTGTGTATACGATTTCGTGTTTGAATTGAAGTCTGAGAGGAAGAAGGAATGAGTTTCAATTGTTTCTCTATCTGAGCTGAAGGTTCCTGCAAGGAGTGCAGTTGAGGTGTCCACAAGGAGTGCGTTGACAGAGGGTTCAGATAGGGTAGCTTTTGTTCTCATTCACTCTGAGGTGCAGTTGAGCACAGGAGCCGTGCAAGGAGTGCACAGGCCGAGTGAAGTCTCAAGGTTGCGAACTTGAGTGAAGCATTTGGAGACTGTTGCTGCAGGTGTGCGCAGAGTTGAAAGGAATTTCAACACTTAGACGTGTTTGAAGGTTGCCGCAAGGAGTGTGCACACGAGTCTTTTCCAAGATTTAGAGTTGGGAAAGTTTAGGAAGGATAAAGCCTTCGAATTTGTGGAAGGACAGTGCAGAGAAGCTGTGCCTTGAAGAGTTAGGCAGGTGTCATAAGTTGACGTTGCAGGTGGACGAGTTTTGGGAGGAACACTTGGTCATTCGCAAGAATCAACAAGGAGAGACGGATGGTCAGAATTCCTTGAGGAGAATTCGCGACATCCCGTGAGCTGTCAGATCTCACAGAGGAGCAGGGGAAATACTGTAGGTATTCCCGAAAGGTTCAAAGCTTAGGAGGGGAAGGAATGTTGATCCGAGCCACAAGGGCCATCAGATTCGCACGTGAAATCATGTATCGGGGTTTTGTAAAGTGAAGTCCTGTAAACACTACATTAGGAATCACGAAATCACGAACCGTGATATCCCGACAGTCAAAGGAAAGTGTGGGGCCACAACAGAGTCGGCTAGTGGATAGGTGGCACAGTATATCGGAGTTTCGTGGCGAGAAGGCCCGAAACATATGCATTAGGATTCGCCATATTGCGAACTCCGAAATGCCGATGGAGTGAAGGGACCGTTGAAAAGTAAACTCGCGAGCGCATCGGAGTTTCGGTGTATCAGAGTTTGGGAGTCGGTAAGCAAGTCACTTGACATTGCAAGTGGCGAAATTGCGATAGAAGAAATCCTGATAGGAGAAGGGAAAGGTCAGCGTTGACTATTGTTGGGTTTTGGGGGTTCAAGAGACCGATGCTCGACCTATGGATTCGCGAAGTTGCAAAGTCTGATCTCCCAATTGTAAAGAAGGGGGATCCTATGAGGATTTTTATGGGTGCAGATTTCCCAATAGGGAAATAGAGGAACGTTAGAGTTCTTCTGGCCGCGATAAAGGAGAAGATCCTGTGAGCGGACGTGCTTGTGAGCGCATGCTGCATCAAGTGGTATCAGAGCATAGAAATATTCTTTTCTTTCTATAGAAGAGAAGAGAATTCTCCATGCCACCAAGGAGAGATAGACAGTCACCCAATCTGGAGGATAGGGAAGTGCAGCGAAGAAGAGGCAGGCAGATGACAGATCCAGTTATGGAGAGACAAATGTGTGATCTACGAGCTAGACTCGAAGACATGGAGACAGTGAAAAGATGCATAGTTAATGCAGGGGATCTGAGTGATTCCGAAAGAAAAGTTGAGGCTGAACGTGAAGAAGAAGTTGCAGCCGAAGATGCATCAAACAAACGTTTGATCAGAGCTATTGCCAGGATGGGTGCAAGAGCAAAGATGGACATTCCGGTTTATGATGGAAACTTGGATGCAGAGGAGCTTCTAGACTGGATTAGATCTCTAGACACATACTTCGACTATGAAGATGTTGAGGAAGACAAGAAAGTCAAGCATCCTGTCACACACTTGAAGGAACATGCAGCATTGTGGTGGGATGATGTAACACCCTGTTTCCCCCAGCTTGTAAATATAACTAGACTGGCCAAGAATTATGGCAAAATCATAAATGTGAATATGTGATGTAAATGGACCTTGAGGAAGAGGTCAATGAATGTGAATAACATTTTGAATTTATTGAAGGACTGCTGAGAGGGGATGTGTAGAAAAAGAGACCACGATGGTGGTGGAAGGCACCTGAAAAGGTGGTGTTAACTTCCATCGAGAATTAATATCGTATTTGGACTCCACTGGCCCAGAGAACCAAAAGCGGCTCGCTGGCCCTGAATTTAATGTCTCGCAGGCTGGAAGGAAGATCGATTAATGAGGGATGGGATGATAAACCGCCCATCCGTAGAGCCGTCAGGCCTGATCAACATGAGGGTAATCGCGCCACACGCAACCTTGCAAGAGGATAAGGCATGGGGTAGAAGCGCTTGGGGGGGCAGATGTGAGGGGAACTCTAGCATTACGTAGAGTGAGTGATAGAAAAGAGGAAGGATTGCAACCTTCTCTCCTGGTCACTGACAGAAAGAGAGACGCAGTCTCACAGCATCATGGTCTCAGCTTGGGGGTGGCTAGTGGTAAATCCGCTGGGAGTCTCTATGCCTACGATTGGGTGGAAATGAGCACCCCTCTCAGCAGTTGCACTCACTTCTGGTGTTATTTCTGATAAGTTTTTTGCCTCTGGCATCTGGAAATATATGTATTCTGATAATTATGCTCATAAGCTGTGAACTGTGAATGTTTTCATTATAAGAAGGTCTGTGTGGTATTTTGATCAGTACTAGTAGTTGTATATGCTTATAACAGAAAAACCACACATGGATTATGTTGATAAATGAATCTAATTATGCATAAGTTGAACCAAGTCAGACCTCCAGTCCATTCTCGGGAATTTGGTTCCCCTTATTTGTATCCAGGAATGCCCCGGAATAGACCTCTTCACAGAGATTCCCTCCTTGGAAAGGTTTACCAAGAACCTAGAAAAAGGACTTGAATGTGCAAGTCTTGAAAACCCTGTACGAAGAGGAATGACCCTCTTAAAATACCGAAGTAGCAGCGTAGGAATGAGTATTGATCAACGGATGAGATCCTGTCGGGGGATCTGTGGTCATTCATGACCATTAAATCGAAGGAATAAATGAGGGCATGAATTGCCTTAACCCTTTTTCCTCTATCTTAGTGAATAAGTGAGGAAATCGGAATCGTAGACCCCCAGGGTCCATGAGAACATCTGGACCGTTGGTTTTTCCATGTCCAAGGAGCAGTGGGAAAGGGCGCGGCATCGGGACCGATCTGAACCGTCAGATCTTAGCTAGAAA
>CBVK0100921020.1:0-10106 GCA_900067695.1 Picea abies | reverse complement strand
GATTTCAGAAGCTCGCTCTGGGGTGCAAAACCTCTCTCCCCGCTGAAAGCCCAAGACAAAGGAGGAATTTATTCAAGAATTAGTCAAACAAAAGGATCTCAATATCATGGGTAAGGTGGCCTTGCCACCTATACCCACCACTCTCTGATCCACTTTTCAATCATCTAAAAAAACAAAGAGAATAAAGATCTGGTAGTGAAAACCCGACTACAGGCGCTACTGGCCTTAGTGATGTTAGAAAACCAATTACTGGCTGATATCAACAAGTAAAGAAAACTTCCAGCTATGAAAACCCCTCCGGGGGCGTAGCTGGACAAACTCTTGTCTGAAAACTGGACTTCCGGCGGGCAAAGTTTGAAAAAAAAAAGAAACAAAAGAAGGAAAAAAAAAGAAAGAGAAAAAGAATAAAAAATGTCCGATGATAGAGTTTATGATTATATTTTCAAGTTATCTCATGTTTTCCCTTTTTGGCAGCATCCAGATATATTGACAGATCTTACAAATTTTGCATTAATAACCAGGTTGCACTAGCTTCATGTTCTGCAGGATCACAAGGAGGCTTGATATTGCCAATCATCCTAACACAAAGATGGCTATTTAAAGACCAAATCATGCAAATATAATCCTAGCAGCCGAGCACTTGCATCACCAAGTAGAATCCTGGCAGCTGCAACACTTGCATCACACATCTTCCAAGTAATTTAGGTTCTTTTTTTAAAACCACCTTTTTCTTTTCTGTAATTACGAATTAAGGAGTTATTTGGCAACTAGTAATATCTGACCATCCTAACCTCTCTTGCCTATACAAAGCACTAAGATCACTGTTTTCTGCATTACTATTTCATCTATCTAGCTTGCACTAATCCACCTATAAAATGACTGTTATAACACTTAAAAAGATATAAGTATTGACTTTGCATTGACTATTCATTGCTACCATATGCCAGCCAGTTATGAATCCGTTTGTGGAGGTTATGCTATCTAATAAGACCATACATTAACTGTTTTTGGTTATGCTATCATACATCAGCTATTTCTCTCATGCTACATAATGCCATTATATATCATTTCCATAACCAATGACACCATTTCTTTATGCTGCATAATGTCATTTATAACCTATCACACCATCCTTATGGGTCATTCATAACTTACCCCCTATTCCCACACTATCATTTATTTACTCTACATTTATGATCACTCCCTATCATAGACCATTATGTAGCAAACGTTCTAACCCATTGCATTATCCCCACTCACTTACACACATACTTGCTCCTCACTATCTTATGCTCATGACCAAATCTAGAAACCACCACTGACTGCCATCATGTTTTGACCGCCCATATTTGGAAATTATTCGAACTTGAGACACCTGGCGGGAAAGATGCCATACGGTAGCATTACATGCCATGAACACTATTTGGTAGCCCATTACACAACACGATAAGCTTGGTCCCAACGATAATCATTACTCATCAGCTCTTTGAACCCTCATGACTCTGTAAACTAAAAACTCATTGATTCGAATTCGAAAAGGGTTCCGAGAATGGGGTTCTAGGGTGATTAAGCATTCAAAATAATAAAATTCAGTATATTTGAGGTTCCTCCACCATTACTAGGCTATCTGAGCTATCTGACTTAAAGAAATTGGGCAGAAATTTGAAGGAAAGATAAAACCCTCATCGAGGCATCCAGAAGCCTGAATTGAGTATCAGAGCTCAAAGATTGTAACACCATAGCTACAGAACCATAGCCCGATCAATTTGTCGATCTGAGTATAGGAAAAGAGGGTCAGGCCAAGCATGACCAGGATTTCCAAGCATAATCCGGATTGCGCCAGAGCTTGAAGAAAGATAGAAGGGACACGAGCAAGAATCCAGAGGAATCGAGCTATTGTGATTGGAGTCGGAGGTACATAAGGTAATTCGTGGACCTAGACCTCTGCAATTTGTGGGAATATTTCCCTAGCAGAGTTGTCCATTCATACAGAGGCGTAAAGGAAAGGTATTCGGGCCAGTGACCGAGCTTGTTCGAGTTGTCCATAGAAAACTAGAATCCAAGCCCAATCGCAGGACTGAGTAAGCCGCCAACAAGAGTGTAATCTGGAATCTGTTTTAAAGTCAGAATTTGATTTGAGACCAAGGTCGAGCTAAAGAATTTTTATACAGGGCTGAGTTCACCTCAGGCCGAGAAGGTGCCTTTGCCCAGTACTGAGGAAGAATCGGGCGAAATGCAAGTACAGAAACAACCAGCGGAGTAAATCTGAGTCAGGAGGTAAAGCAGATAGCCTTAAAGTGTATAATTCAGAACTGGTGCAATACTCAAATCAAGATAATTAACCTCTACAAACAGAACCTGACTGGACTACTGATAAATTTCCGGTAAGTGCTGCAACCAGAACAATGTTTTTTTGTCTTTTCTTTGTCAAAGTTAAGCCTGCAAATATGGGAGGGGCAGTCAACAGGACTGAGCTTGATAACATAGAAGAAATTAGAAAAAACCCAATATCCATGAGGATATTTGAGCAGGCTGGATGGCTGGGATTTTTGGAGCAATTCCAAGGCTCTGACCATGACTTAGCCTTGGAAAGCTAGCCCCCCTTTCCCCAACGTTTGACCTTGGAGGCTCAAAACGTCACTTTCTAGGGCATGGCATCTCACTTGGGGGCCAGGGTTTGATGGTGATAGGTGACTTGATGATGATTTGACATTTTTAATGGAGGAAGATCCTTGCACCATGGAGATTAGGCCTTTGGAGGCCCAATGACTTCCTCAACTTGCTCAACGAATTGCTCATTATGCCAAAACGTCACCCCTAGGAGGGACGACGCCATCTTTTAGGGCTTATTTACTTTGTAAATTCAAATTATATTTTGTAAAGGGGCAAATTAGGAGGTCGGCCTCCCTAATTTGTGTTTTACCCTTAGTTAAGTGGACAAATTGGTTAGTGAGACCTTGTATAAATAAAGGTCATGACATTTCTTTTTTCATAACATAACACTTGATAATTACATATGTTTTGGCTGAAATTTTGGCCCCTCTTGGGCAAATCGCATATCTCTCTCTTGCTATTTGGATGCTAGTACTTGTCTCTCATGGAACAAGTGGTGCACTATTTCTCTTGGATGCTTTTCTTTGCTTTGTGATGGAAGATGCTTGGTAAAAGAGGGGTTGTCTTGCTATCTAGTGGAATTGGTGAGGAATTTTCTTCATATTGCTAGTATTTCTTCTTGTTTCATGGTTGTTAATTTTCAAAATCCTTGGACGAGTATAAAGGCATACACCCTCCACCAAGGTCCATTATTTGCTTTGGAAAAACTACTTAACATGTTGCTAGGAGGAGAAAAAGGGCTTACACCCTCCTAGATTTACCTTGCTAGTTTGTTTTTCCTTGGGAGTAAAAAGGCTTACACCCCTAGGGAGGTAACACAACTAGTTCTTACAACAAGAGACTCCATAACCCAATTGATTAAGGCACTAGTCTAATTTGCATTGGAGAATTAAAATCATTGCATTGGAATACGTGAATTGTTGAGGTATTGCATTTGTTCAAGTTGAAATCAATTTTACATGCTATAAGCTTGCTTGAGCCACTAGGGCGTCTAGCTTAGCCAAGTGATTCTTATTGCTGTTATAACTTAAAGCTACAGCCATTAGGGCTGCAACAAATCTCTCTTTAATCATCTTTGTCACTTTTTCTACCACTGAAAATTGCAAGTAAATAGTGCTCATTATTCATCTTGTCAAGGGCTTTCATTCAAGTGCTTTTCTTGTGAATTTCAGTGGCTAGAACTTGCTGCTGTAGCAAAAGTTTGCTACAGCCACAAGGCTTCCCTAATATATTGCCAATAACATCATTTTTCAGCTCTTTTTCACCTACATTGTTAGTACTTGATTGCCCAATAATTATTTAATGTTTTGCATGGTTAATTTTGCAGCTACCAACATTTTATATTGCTGATATATATATCTCTGTTGTGCTGCAATTTTGGGAGAGCAAGGTTTCTTGCTTGTTTCCCCTGATTCAAGGTTTGTATATCTATCTTGTGTCTTGTTTTGGGAAGGTTTAACATGGTCTTGCAGGTACACAATACTTTGGCAACCATCCTTCATCAACAAGACTCTCTTCCAAGCTTATTCCTCACATCCAAGCTTGACCTATAGGGGTTTTCACCATCATCTTTTCACTTTCCATTTCAATCAATGCTATATATGTCGTGTCGGGGAAAGTGCCGGCGAGGGTCCAGAATGTAACTTCTCGGCGACATCGGCGGAAAATATCGGAATATCTCGGAAAATGTCACAAGACCTCAAAAAAATACAGAAACACTCATTTTTTTCAATTTTTTAAACTTGTAAAGCAACAACAACATCAAATAAACACTTTGCTACATAAATATGAAAATACAACCAATGAATAAGATGCATAAGATGTCAAGTGGTCACATATCTTTACTAAACTGAAAATTTTGAAACATGTTCCTGATAGGATGATAGTAGATACAAAATCACATCAAATGATCAAAATAAATCTATCTCATTAGATGAATCATCACGAGGCATCTAGATACTAAATAGTACATGATAAAATGAAAATGATAGATCATAGGAATCCAAATCATTGATTCCCTCTATGCCGTGCTGCAATTGCTGCTCTAGCCCTTTTACGGGTAAAGGGCACCACTTTTCCTTTGGAAGCAGTAGGTGGTCGTGGAGGTACTCCAGATGAGCTTGGAGTGGAGGCTCCAACTGCTCCAGATGCTCCATCTGAGGTGGTAAGTGATGGGGATGAGGTGGAAGGAAAAGTGTGTTGCCTCCTCCCAGTCCCAACAGACCCAAGTCCAACTCCAGGTATGGCTCTCCGTGGAGGTGGTGGTGGCATTGGATCCACTGGAAGTCCAATCTCCTCCTCAGCCTCTGTATCCACTGGAAGTGGAACATCGTCCTCCTCCTCCTCTGTTGTCCCCTCCCCCCTCAAGTCATCTGCATGCTCCTCCAACAACTCGGGGGCCTCATCCATCTTAGGCTCCTGAATCTCTACCCTCCACTGACTGGTGGTGTCAATGTTATCCAATGAAATGGCTTCTATATCAGGTTCTTTGTCAAGTTGCTTCACCCACAACCTTAGATTGCAGTAGACATATACCAAGTCATTAAGGTGCTGGGTACCTAACCTGTATGAACATTGAGAGCTATAGTTAGTGATGGTAAATAAATAGTAAATACTAAATTGTAAAAATTAAACTTAAAAAAAATATAAACAATTTAAATTTTGATTGTTGCATTTTTTAACATTTCTAACCTGTTGCGCTTCTTGGAGTGTATCTTTTCAAAGATACTCCAATTGTGCTCACACCTTGAAGAACTGCAAGTTTGACTAAGCACTCGAACGACAAGTTTTTGCAGCTCTGGGAGCTTTCCACCATAGTGTTTCCACCAGACATCTACAATGAATAAAATTAAAGTAAGACAACGAATTATATTTCAGATTTCCATCAAGTAATAAATGTCATATATAATATATAGAAAGGGATAAACAAAATTTGAAATTGAAGCTTACCTGGCATCCTTGTGGTCCTATCTTGGACAACCATATCATAGCCCAACATCCCGGATGCCATCCTATATATTTCATTCTGTCTAGAAATCTCTGAGCGTTCAGCTAGAGTCAGCACCATCCTCTGAACACACTGGATGAAACCATCAATGACCTCACCATCAAAATTAAATCCACAAGCATAAGCAAATGCAGGGTTGAGGTAGAGCCCTGCTACATGAATGGGACGATGGAGAGTGTTATTCCATCACTCATCAATCACACCCCATGTCTGAGCTCTCTTGGTCAGTCCTTCGTCCCCCTTGTTCTCATAGTACCGGTAGATAGCTTCCTTGGCCCTATCCATGGCCTCATACAAGTAGCCCATTGCGGGCTTCTCACCATCAACCAATCGAAGAACCTTTACCAAAGGTTCACTAATGGTACATACCTCCCCTACTCCACTCCAAAATCTCTGGTCATGTCCCACAAGTTGGGCTATGGCTTGAGCCTCTCTCCCCTAGGGTTTTGTCCTTGAGGCCTTGCCATAGCAACACCTCAAGGCTTGACTCTCCCGTCCTTAGCCTTATTATCTTCCTTGATCCTTCAGCTCTTGCGTCTTCCTTCTAACTCCATTAACCCTAGAAACGCATTGATCTAAGACCTAGCTTGTGAGTATTATAATCAAAAACCACTCTCAATACTTTGAATGAAACCCTAACTATTCTAACCCTAGCCTAAAACTAACTCTACTAAGTGTTGTCGTCATCTCTTGCTATTAGACTCTTTGTGCAGCTATCATTTTTCCTATGAGCAATTGAATGGTTCTTAAAAGGCATTGCTAGAATGAAGTGTTGATTGTTACATTGAATGCCACGTTTTCTTGAACATTTATTGAAGAAGTGACATTACATATCATTGCTATTTTATAAACATTGACTTCATCAATATTTATTATTCAAATGCTTACATATATCAGATAGTCATTAATTATATGAAGTACTAACCAAGTGAGCAAGCTTGCATATATCAGTTTCTTGTTGCTTTGTCTCGGGCAGGTGCATCTCTTTTTTGGTTATACTTCTCTTTATTGGCTGTTAGCCGGACTATCTGCTCGGTGGTGACTTGTGAGGCGGGGAATTTACCTTTGTCTTATAATCCTTTTCCTTCTCAAAACCCCAGGTCACCGGGGACGTCTCCCCGGGGCCTTACCTCCCTAAACAGAAAGAACCTTCCCATTGAGGTGACATTGGGTGGGATTGGTTCCAGTTACGCCAATTTGCCTCTTCACATCTGCTCTTATCCTAACTACAAATTGTGCCATAACATAGCCCATTACGGGATTCTCACCATCAACCAATCGAAGAACCTTTACCAAAGGTTCACTAATGGTACATACCTCGCCTACTCCACTCTAGAATCTCTGGTCATGTCCCACAAGTTGGGCTATGGATTACCCATCTTGTTTGGTGCTATAGGCACAAGCAGCCCACTCATCAAAAAGAAACATTCTCTGTAACTCCAACATACTCTTGAGGAGCGACTGAAAAGAAACGAAGTTGGTGGCGAAATGTGTGATTGCAGGACGTACCAACTCTCTGTTCCCTGTGAATCGTCTCATGAGTGAAAGAATAAATGTGTGATTATATATATGTTTTGCCACACTCCGAGTTAAATCAATAATTTCCTTGATCCAAGGAAGTTTGTCCATGTCCTCTAGCATCAAATCAATGCAATGGGCGGCACAAGGACTCTCGTACAAGGATGGATACCTCTCCATAAGCACCCTCCCAACAGCAACATAATTAGCAGCATTGTCTGTGATGACTTGGACAACATACTACGGGCCTATCTCTCGGATAAAGCCATCCAGCAACTCAGATAATAATTATGCATCTTTTGTATATGCATTTGCATCAAAACTTTTGATAAACATTGTCCCCTTGGGACAATTAACCAAGAAGTTTAGTATTGACCTGCCCTTCCCATCAGTCCACCCATCTGACATCACAGTGCATCTAGTGGTCTTCCATGTTTCCCTAAGCTGAGCTAATCTTTCTGTGCAATCGGCCTTTTCCCCTTGAAGGAGACGCCCTCTCAAATCCTAATAGGAAGGGCACTTATACCCCGGGCCAACAATTGCAGCAACTTCAAACATGGAATGGTAGAAGGGGTTATTGGCAATGTTAAAAGGTATATCACTCCAAAGAAAACATTTGGCCACAAGCTTGTTGGCCTCCTCCGTCTCTTTTATTTTAATCAATGACCTAATAAAAGGTTGCCCCCTAGGTGTTGACCTACCCACAAAGAAAGGTGAGGTTGATGAGTGGACTGTAGAAGTTGAGGGCCCTGTGGCTGAGGAGTGGGATTGTGGTACTGGTCCCCCCTCAGAGGAACTTGTTCCAGTTTTGCAAATTCAAGTTCTTTTTTGCGAGCCTGGGCCCCATCCCTCTTATTAGCCTTATCAATGAGTGATTGGTTTGCAATACGCATAATTTCCGGGGTACTTTTTGGACAAGCATCCACATCAAACCCAAGGATTTTGGCAAGGTGGTATTTGAAGCAACTAATTCCTTCAAAAAAATGTTTTCCGCAAAGATTGCATGTCAATACTTGTCTATTGGGAAGTTGCACTGGTTCACTATACACCCACATTGGATCCAGGCACAAAGAAAGGTGAGGTCGATGAGCGGATTGCAGAAGTTGAGGCCCTTGAGGGCCATGTGGCTCAGGAGTAGGATTGTGGTATTGGTCCCCCCTCAAAGGCACTTGTTCCAGTGTTTCTATTTGCAAGTTCAAGTTCTTTTTTGTGAGCCTCGATCGCATCCCTCTTATCAGCCATATCAATGAGTGATTGGTTTGCAACATGCATAATTTTCAGGGTACTCTTTAGACAAAATTCCACATCAAACCCAATGATTTTTGCAAGGTGGTATTTCAAGTGGTTAACTCCTCCATAAATTCTTTTACTGCAAATATTGCATGTCAATATTTGTCTATTGGGAAGTTCCACTAGTTCACCATACACCCACATTTGATCCAATGCCTTCGACATTTTGTTTAGGTGAAAATATTAGACCTATGGCACAAAAAATTAAAAAAATAAACACATGATAATGCAAAGCTTAAATAATGAGAGCTAGATGAATGTGGAATGATTGAATCTTCAATTCAAAAACAAGAAGAGGCACATTGCAAACCCTAGCCTAACCCTAGAAAAACAAAGTTTAAACAAATGAAAGAAAAATGTTTTGGATCGTACCTGGAAATCTTGATGGTTTGAATGATTGAATGATGAATCCCCATTCCACAATCTCTCCGCTAATGGAAACAAGATCCTCGGCTTTCTCCTCCTCGGATAGATGCACAATGAATTCCCTCACACCTCTCTAGCTCTCACACCTTAGAAATGAAATAATGAATGAAAAAAAGTGAGTTTTTTATTCAACAAGTCGATATATTCTGTCAACTCACGATATTTTGAGAATATATCGCAATACATTGAATGTGTCGCAACACATTCAATGTGTTAGATATATCGCGATATATTCTATCGAATATATCGTCTTCCCCTTTATCTCGGTGATAAATCCAATATATACGACATATCGACGATATATACAACATTGCTTACAAGTAGTGGCAAAGGTAAAATGTTTAAAGGATCCTAAATATAACAATATTGTTCTTAATAACCTCTCATCTCAAAAATTTTGCTCTCATTTTTTATAGCATTCCTCTTTGCCTTCCAAATCTAGTTTCTCCTACTTTGGAAGGTGTATTTTGTAATCTTATCCAGCATCAAGTCACTGTAGAAATTTTAGACACCAACCTGTTTCAATTCTCAATGAGACATCATAGTTTAATGCCCAACCCACATTGCAATTTTCAGTTGCAAATTAGTTAACAGAAAATTATAGCTCATAAACTAAAACACATGAAGTCTGCTACACCAAATAGACAAAAATAAATGCACACCCAGAAAATGATAACACAAAGTTTTTTTGTCAAACTAGACCCTGGAAAAACCCACAAGAGGAAAACCAGTGAGAGAGAAGCTTTTTATTATTCAGAGTTCCGAGAAAGAATTTCTTACACCAGTCATCTTCAGCAAATAAATACATTGACTCATCTCGTTTTCTGTGCCCACAGTCTAGAAAATCATGCCAACCAGCTTCTCGATTTCTGAGCCCAAAAATATGTACACAGTACGACTGTTATAGCATTAAATGTTGAATGGTCTCCTCGAAATTTGTGTCTGCCTGCTGATAAAACTTTCCATAAATTTGAGACTACTTGGTTCCTCGATTTCTGTTCCAAACTCACCCAAAAAATCGTACAGTCCACTTCCTCGATTTTTGTGCCAAGATATAGTTGTATGGTCTGCTCAAAATACGTATAGTACAACCTCCATACATTGATGTACTTTCTCTCCTCAATTTGTGTGCCAAAACTTGCCTTACAATGCATGCACTTGGCTGCAAATGCGCCTCTCTTTCTCAACTTGACTCTCTCTCTTGCACTCTCCAAAACTCATGAAGAATACCAAAAGTGGGGTGCCCTCCTTT
>CBVK0100921016.1:0-10350 GCA_900067695.1 Picea abies | reverse complement strand
GGTTTTATTTATTTATGCAATTATTCATTTTTGTAGGATTGCATTTATTTGCTAGATTATATTTATTTTTTATTACATTTATGTAGGATTATAATTAGGATTACCCTGACTTTGATAAATTATATTTATTTTTGTAGATTGCAATAATCTTGATAAGTTATATTAAATTTTGTAAAGTTGCATTTAATTTATAGAATAGATTTATGTTTATGGGATTGCATTCAATTCAATTAAGTATATTAGGTTCTGAAGGGTTATGGGCAGTGATTACATTTGGAATTAGTTAATCATTTCAATTTACTTTTTTTGCATTTTACTTTCCTATCAATGTGTGGTGTGATTTACTTTTCTACAATTTACTTTCATGTAAATGTGTGGTATGATTTACTTTCCAACACTTTACTTTCATGTCAATGTGTGGTGTGAAATTTACTTTCATGTCAATGTGTAGTGTGATTTACTTTCCAACACTTTACTTTTGTGTCAATGCATGGTGCAAAATTTACTTTCCTGCACTTAACTTTCTTGCCAATTTACTTTCATACACTTTACTTTCAATGTTGGTGTGATTGGATATCTCCTTGTCAATGATTGTCCGGTTGTCCATTCCATTGTTTGGAAGTATGATTGTTGAAACTACAACTACCCATTAGACAAACCATGAAAGTTGGAAGTGTAGCCTGCATATATAGTGCACAATAACTCATAAATAAAACCAAAACCCCAGGTTGAAAAATTTAATGTACATACTCGTTACTTGCCTTGCTATGAATTAGAAAGGTAATTGAAGAGTTTTTCATTTTTTATTCATTGTGGGGGATTTTCCAAAGGAGCAATAGTACTCTTCTATTGGTTTTTAGCATATAGCGCATGGTATGGGGATTTGATTGCATTTAAATTAGTTCATATAGATGCATGGATTAAGTTATTAGATATTTTTATCATGGTGCACTAAGAGCCACCCATAATATTAATATATTTATAGAAATCTTGGAAAGAGGAAAAAAAGCATTGATGAATGAGGATTCCATTGGTGGAAGTCAGGGAGAGGTTATTTCAAGAAGGTATGCTTTACAAAATTCATAAGCCTTCACATAACATTTTGGCATGAACTAAAAATAAATCCATTCTTAAATTGATCTCATACTTTAAATCCTCTAGAAAAAAGTGTGAGAAATTTTCATGGATAATAAGACACTATGTGGAGTTCCCACATTAGTTATGTCAAGTTCTTATTATATCAATCTCATATTTTAGATAATGAGACACTCTGTGGACTTTCTAGAATTCCTACGGTGGTTATGTTAGGCTCTCATTACTATCATACCTCAACTTGAATCAGATATTATAAAATTTCATCTATTCCTCTCTCCTTCCTCCACTCTTATGCATTCTTCTTTCTCACTCTTCATCTTCTATCTTTCCCCTTTCACTTCCTCCACTACTACACTCCTTTAATATTCTCATTTTTGTGTATTTCTCATTTTTCTCATTTATCACTCCTCCTTCCTCTATCCATCCTTTTCCATCCATTGGCCTGTGGTTCTTTTCTACAATCTACATCCTTTCACTCTCTATCCTTGATTATATCTACCATACACCTAGTATCGTTGTTCTTGGGAAAATGTGCATTAAATCAATGAATCGTTGTTCAAGGTATTAATTATTTTATTACTCTTGGGAGAAAATCGTTGTTCAAGGTATTAATTATTTTATTACTCTTGGGAGAATCACGGTTGATATTTTATAATTATTATTGAATTTATTTGGTAAGGTTTGATAACTGAAAAAAATATGGTTACATGTTTCATATCCTCTAATTGTTTCTTGGTGAAATATTATTGCACTTTAATTCATCGGTGGCAAGTGCATAAAGAATGTGAGATTGAAATGGATATATATCATATCCAGACTATTTTCCTAAATCACTGGCAAGCCCGATGGTTGGGTACCTAAGTGTCTCGGTAAATGATGCAGAGCATCGACCCCAAGTTAAGTCACTTGTAATTGGAACCTAGAGGAGGCCAAAAATCTTTGTAAGAGGACTAGATCCTCATGTACATAATGTCAAGATTCTAGAAGTTTGATAATGGGTTAGATAAAGGGGTTAAAGTTATTGTAATAAGTAGTTACAGGTTTATAGAGAATTTGTTTTGGGTTTGGTATGAGCTAGAAATGGTTAAGTCAAAGAGAAAACCGAGATAGATTAGTAACCAAACAATTCTGTGTTTACTGATTTGTTGAGCAGTTATATGAGATCATTTGTGTAGTTGGCATTGACCTAGCTAAGAGATAGGATCTAAGTGAATCGAGTAGTTTTATTATGTAGGTTTATATGTATGCCGAGGAGTATAATCGAGAAGGGGGAGCAAGGCCATATAAGTCCCCAAACATAGTGCCAATCAGGCCAATAAAGGTAAGAAGTAATTATGAATCATTTGTATAGCATTTAATTAATGAAATCAGAGCATTTTGTGTGCAAAAAAATTGAGTATATAATTGGACTCAAGCTCCAGAGCATTTTGTGTGCAAAAAAATTGAGTATATAATTGGACTCAAGCTCGGTGTGTGAAACTCTGCGAAATTATGTGCATTCTAGTATGAGTTCATTATATCTTTCTAAATGTGCTAGCACATGACAAGTAAGTACATACACTATTATTGATGGATGAATAATCAAGGGATTTGTATGGAATGAGTATATTTTATTATCCTTTGTTTTGATTGATCTCAGAATGTATATCTGAGTGTTGTTGCGTTTATCAAGAAGTTGATTTCAATATTGTTGTGGAGTAATTGAAAACGTGTGCAACTGTGGATTCATAAGGTCTGCCCAGCTGAGAAGGAACGAATGGTAATGTGTCCATCTATGGAACATAAAGTAACTACATCAGCATGGAATACAACAATCCTTGCGTCAATCTTTCAAATCGATGATGATTGAGTCATTTGTATTGATGGATATCGTGCCCATGGAATTTTATGGAGAACGCCCAGTTTGAATTTTGGTACATAGGTGAGTGCGTCAAGTTGGAATGTTATTGTCTGAAACCTATAGCATGATATTTTGTCTATATGGAAATCGAACTCAGGACCCCTACGTAGTTGTAAAATTATTTATCACTTGGAACATAAATATATGTGGGATGACACAGCCTAAAGGAAGCAAAATGGGGGAGACAATGAAATCTTTGATGGACATAGTTGTTTTGCAAATAGAATATGAATACTATGTTTCACGTATTGTGAATGTGTATGAGAATGTGAAACATTGATAATTGGTGTGAAATTGAGGGTAAATGTGTTGTCCTTGGAATCAAATTCAAATTCATGAATTCAGAGTCTTTTGTTGAACGATTTCCATGTTATTCGACTTTGAGGAAGAAGGTCGCAGGTGAATTGTTTGTGATGGTTCGATCTAACCAGGATCTGATAGATATCTTTTCAAGAACAAGCATACAAAGTTTTAAGACTTGGAGAAGAAGTGATTGCATGGTAGTAAAGGAGATTGGAGTGGTAGCTCCGAGGCATAGTTGAAGATTCCTGTAATACTTCAAATTTCATGGAACGCATATGAATTACAGTAACACCTAAGCTTTTCGGTAATGTTTAGAATGATCTCCTACAATATTTTTGTTTTGGTTTCCTATAATGGATACACTTAGTTATGGTATTGTTTAAAGGACGCAACAGAAGCGTTCTTCTAAAGAGGGAAATTTAGAACAGAGTTGGGTAGCTTTGCATCAAGTGGTATCAGAGAAAAACGATGCTCTTTGGGTAAAATTTAGATTTTCAGTGTATTTGATTTCAAATGAAGGCTTGAATAATTGTAGAAGATCATTGTTTGGATTATTTTGCAATAGACGAATTGCAGATGATATAGAACGGAGTGAAAGAGAAAATAATTTTTCAAAGAATGGAGGTTTGGATAAGGATACAGGGTAAAGAAATAAATTTCAACAGAGGAACTTTGAGATTGCAGAATTTAGGCCATTCCAACCAAAGAATAAAGCTGGATGCTAAAACGACAAGATCTAGGAACAGACCTTACAGGTATTGGTCTAATGTTTTACAATTGACTCTTGAAAAAGTATAATTGTATTGCGGGTGGCAAGAAAAGGAGAAAAAGGAAGTTATGGAAACCCTTACAACTAGTAAAGTTCTGACAGAAAGAGAAGAGGAGAAGAATCTTTAGAGAGGAGAAGCTTTGGTAAAAGGACCCTCACAGCAGGAAGAAGTTATGATAATTTCTTGAAGAGAAGAGGAGAAGAGGACCAGTGCAGTTCTCAAAAGGAAGTGAGTGGAGTGTAGAAGCCTACATACTTTGAAATTGAGGAGCAAAGGAGCTCAGAAGGTTCTGGGAGATAGAACCAGAAGGATACCAAGAGGTCAAGCTCGTGAGAAACTCTTGATGAGGTATTGAGTAGCAAGGTGAGAAGACTTGTTACAGATAAGAGGCCTGATGCAGCTCATAGTGGGTAAGGAGGAGCTCACAAAAATGGAGATGATGATGACTAGATAAAGTCAAAGGAAGGGTTTTAAGAGAGAAGCCACAACAAGATGAAAGAAAATGCCAGAGCAATTAGCAGAAAGTAGATGATTCAAGAGGAGTTTGACAAAGAGCTTTCTAAGTTAAAAGAACAACTCAGTGACATGATATAACTGCTATAGAGGAAAGTTTAAGAAGACCAACGATGAGGTTGGAAAGTGAGGAAAAGGGTTGACCAGTAGCCTATAGTGCAATTGTTTGCAAATATGTTGGGATGGAGCTTGAAGAACAGATTGAGTGCTTGGGTGGAGAGAGAGAAACTCAAAAGAGTTGTGTTTAAACAAAGGTCAATGACAAAAGAAGTTCACAACTGTGAACCAGAGCATGGATCATTCCTTGGAGAGGAAGGTAATGAATATATTGAAGAGAGGATTGTTGAAAGTCTCATGTATTGTTGGGAAAGTCCATATCAACATATCCGGAAGATTTCATAAGCATCAAATGAGGCCATAGGGTCTTATGTTTTTAAAACTAATGATTTGTCTATGATTGCAGGTTGTACAAAGAATGAAATTGGACAGACACTTAGGACTATCATAAAGATTGATGAAGGTGGAAGTATGTTTTCTAAAGGAATAGAAGAAGAACAGAATCAGAATTTCGTTATGAAGGAAGATGAGATAACATTATCTCATAAAAGTAATCAGGGTGAAGACTATAGATAGCTTGTAAATGAAATTGTTGAAGCATAGTTGCAGGAGCCTTTTGTTGCATCAAACATGACAAAGTTGGCTTGTGGAGATAGCCATGAAGAAGACAAAGAAGATGAAAAACAATTACTAAAAGTTGGTACAAAAGAAAGAAAATATGAGGGATCGATTAATAAAGACAACCACATAGAGGATATAGAACAACGTTCAGATTTAATGCTATTAAAATTTTGGGAAGAACTAAAGTTCCTGGAAGATTGGTTGATCAATTCGAAGACTGAAGAGGATTGCATAGCAATTGTAGACAAGAAGCATAGGAAGGAAGAGATGCTTACAACATCTAAATATGTAGAAGAGTCTTTTCAAGCTGACTATGTGATTGTAGTTACAAAGGGAGATGATGACAAGAAAATTCCAACACATGGAATAATGGATGACAGTTTTATGCCCAAAAAAGGAAATGCAAAGTTCGTGGAAGAGATGAAATTATTAGAAGGATGGTTGGAAAAGGACAATGTTGATAAGTACTACACAAAGTTTGCAAAACTAGTCCAAATTGATTCTGAGAAGCATGTGAGAATGAAAAACAACAGTGACATGATTAAGGAACTTGGAGAGGAAAGAATTGTCTTGAAAGACAATAATGAGGATGAAGATGTGAAGCATGATAAGAAGGTTGCAAAATTTCAAAGGAGAAATTATCTACAGAAAAAGCAACATGATTTTGACTACATGATCTTGAAGGAAACTCTTTAGACAGCAAAGGTGCACAGTTATTTGCAGCAAACAGAAGTTGGCACAAGATGTTTTGAAGTTGAGATAATTTAAGCCTTTAAACTTGAAGCATGTGAAGCAGAATGGAATAAGATTATTGTGACTCTCATACAAGAAGATGTACAACTACAAATGAGCAATAATAGCAACATGTTTCAGCAAAGGATAGAGTTGGACAATGAAATTGATGAGTTACAAAAACTTATGATGAAGTTTTATAAATGGAGGTACAATGAAAGGAAGAAGACAGTCAGCCACAAAGTTCAGTTGAATGAAAGAGATTACATCAAAAAGATATGTGGACAGCAGCAACACAAAGTTTGGGATCCGGGAAGAATGAAGTTGAAACCTCATGGGTAGGAGTCCATGAACAAAATTGTTCCTCGGGAGTCTGATGCAGGAGAATCAACCCCGAGTTAAGTCACCTGTAATTGGAACCTCTAGGAGGCCCAAAATATTTGTAAGAGTACTAGATCCTCATGTACATAATGTCAAGAGTCTAGAAGGTTGATAATAGGTTAGATAAAGGGGTTAAAGTTATTGTAATAAGTAGTTACGGGTTATAGATAATTTATTTTGGGTTTGGAATGACCTGGAAATAGCTAAGTCAAAGAGATAACCGAGATAGATTAGTAACCAAATAATTCTCTATGTTTAGCAATTTGTTGAGTAGTTATAGGAGATCAGTTTTGTAGTTGGCATTGACCCAGCTAAGTGATAGGATCATATTGAATCGATTAGTTTTATTCTGTAGGTTTATATGTATTCCAAGGAGCATAATCGAAAAGGGGGATTCATGGCCATAGAATTGTGCAAACATAGTTTCAATCAGGTCAATAAAGGTAAGAAATAATTATAAATTCTCTGTACAACATTTAATTATGAAATCAGAGAATTTTGTGTGCAAACAATTGAGTATATAATTGGACTCAAGCTCAGTGTGTGAACCTCTACGAAATAATTGAGTATATAATTGGACTCAAGCTCAGTGTGTGAACCTCTACGAAATTATGTGCAATCTGGGATGAGTTCATTCTATCTATCTAAATGTGCTAGTGCATGACAAGTAAGTACATACATGATTATTAATGGATGAATAATTGAGGGATTTGTATGGAATGAGTTTATTTTATTATCCTCTGTTTTGATTGATATCAGAATGTATATCTGAGTGTTGTTGCATTTATCAATAAGTTGATTTCAATATTGTTGTGGAGTAATTGAAAACAAGTGAAACTATGGATTCATATGATCTTCCCAGTTGAGAAGGAACAAATGGTAATGCGTCCATCTATGGAACTTAAAGTGACTACATCAGCGTGGAATACAACAATCCTTCCATCCAGCTTTCAAATCAATGATGATTGTGTCATTTGTATTGATGGAGATGGAGAACACCCAATTTGATTTTTGGGACATAGGTGAGTGTGTCCAGTTGGAATGTTATTGTCTCAAGTTGGAATGTTATTGTCTCAAACCTGTAGCATTAAAAAACATTAAACCAATTATCAACTAAATAATCAAAAATTTGTATAAAAAAGTTTAAAAAAAATTACAATACAAAATATCATAAAAAATAAAAGCATTAAAAAAAAACTTTAAATATAAAATTTAAAAAAAAAAAATTGAAAAAACAAGTTAAATTACTTATTTATATGGGTCGGAGGTTTGAGGGGGGGATTTTGGGAATTTTTCCCACGTCCTCACTCAGAATTCAACATTTTTTTAAATTTATTTTAGAGTTTTTGTTTTTGAAATAGGTGTTTTTTTTTTAAACTAACTTGCGAAGGGTTTTTTTTTGGTCCAATTTATATATATTTTTAATGTAAATTTTAAAAAATGAAAAATAAAAATCTAAGGAATGATTAAAGAGCTAATTTTTAGTTGTTTATAAATGATGGTATCATTTGTCGAGGGCACGATTTCAATTAAGTTATAATTTCAACTCCCCAAAAAAAAATGTGCTACCGGTAGCAACGCTTTTTAATTCAAATGTAAATTTTAAAGTCTTTGTCGACAATGACATCAGTTTTCGAGACGATGATTCTAAATTTTAACCACTTTAAAAAAAAAGGTGCTACCGGTAGCACCACTTTTCAAAATGGGGTAAAAAATGCAACCCTTGAAAAAACGAGAACTCTAGAGAGTTCTTGTTAAGATGGTAACTATGTTTTGCATGGTAGTAAAGGATAACAGAGTGGTAGCTCAGAGGCATGGTTGAAGATTCATGCAATAACTCAAATTTCTTATAACACATATGAATTCTGATAACACCTAAACTTTCTAGTATTGTTTAGAAATATCTCCTATAATATTGTTGTTTTGGTTTCCTGTAATGGTTGCACTTAGTTCTAGTAGTGTTTAGAGGACGCAACAGAAGTTTGCTTCTAAAGAGGGAAATTTAGAGAAGAGTTGGGTGAATTTGCATAAGTATATGAAAATATGTCCATAGGATGACGAATGGTTAAGTCTTTATAGTCAAGTTGAAGTTAGGCCCTGGAGTACAACGGGTTCCCAGTCAATATTTTTAGTACTAGTGTTTGGCCCAAAGGTATGGTTGGTTCCCAACTGGTATATTATTCCATATCACATTCTTACAAGTAAAGGGAGGAGAATCATAATTTGATAGATTTAATCCAAGCTCTCTCCATAAAAAAAATATGTACTTGTATGGAAAATTAATCAAACTCTTACTATAGCATTTTGAATTCACAAATCTGTCACAAACAGAGTTAGGACAGTCGACTTTTGAAGGTTTAAATAAAGGAAACTTAAAAAAAAAACATAATGGGAATATCCCTTGGAATATAATTTACAACTCAATTTGAATCACTTCATTTCGGGATCGTACGAAAAAATTATTCCCAAATTAGTAATTGTTTGTACCAAAATCTACATTGACACAATTATGCATTATGATTGCTCAGCAACATATTTGGCATATCAAATCATCACATTTTCAAAACTCATTTCTAGTTTAGATATATACATGAATCTAATTTCATGTCCCAATGGAATCATGTCAATTTGACATCAGATGAAAAAAAAATTATTAAAATAGTGATTGTTAGTCCATGTTGGAAATCAAAAATAGCTCTGTCATGCAAGTTATGCATCAACATATTTGATATTTAAATTATCCATATCTTCAAACATTGTTTCTATTGGAAACATATGCATGAATTTAATTTCATTTTCAACTGTAATCACATCAATCTGACACCAAACAAAAAGGTTATGTTCAAATTAGTCACTGTTTATCCTAAATTCTGCACTACTAATGATTTACATCCTAGACTATTATCGACCTATTTGGCATATCAACTTGTGATGTTTTCTAAACATGTTTCTATGGGAAATAGGTATATGACTAAACTTTCATATCGCACAAGAATCATGTCAATCTGGTATTAGAAATAAAAATCGTTCCCAAAATAGTAATTGCTGGTCCATGTTGAAACACAAAAACGACTATGATATGCAAGTTGTTTCTCAAAACATTTGACACACCATTTCAAATCACTTTAAAAACATGTTTATACTAGAGACATCATGTGAATCTTCTTTAATATGGATTTGGAATCATTCCAATCATACATTAATTAAAAAAGTTATGACCAAAACATTGTTTGGTAGTCTAGGTTGGTCACCTTTCCTCATCATGTTGGAAATGAAAGTTATTTTTTAGATATGTTCTATATGCACTATTTGCAATTATTTTTAATAGAATAATAAATGGATGTCCATACATCTCTCTTATTCCATGATCTCACCTTTTATTACAAACAATTGCTACAGAAATGAAGATAAGTGCTATAAGAGTGAAGACAAATTGCTACAAAAGAACAAATAAAAGTCAAGACGCAGTGCTAACGAAGCAAGAAAATAGAGTGAATGCCCAATCCATAACCTGTATTCCTCAACACTATTTATCATCCTTATTCATCATCATTGTCGTTATTGCACAAAAATACTTCAATTTCTCTATTGTTACATAACCATGGTACGCCAATGGATTTTGTCACTCCTCGGCTCAAAGATTTGTAGAATAAAATGCATACCAAAGTCAATGAAGTTTCATTTTCTTATGTGGTTGATATCGAAGATGAATAGTTTTCCTCAATCATTCATTGAACCACTAATATTGAATCAAAACTTCAGTTTATTTTCAACTTCCTTCATCCTCCATAAAGGCCTCCATAACTTCCTACTCCACCCAACCGTAACACACTCAATAACACAAATCATCTCACTTACACCGTTGAGCTTCCTATATATCTTATTTCCTTTATAAAAAAAAAAAAGTAAAAGAAAAAATTATACTAGTGAAAACCTGTTTCAGGTGCCAACAAACCATGAAATGTTTGAAAACCAGTC
>CBVK0100921015.1:0-17884 GCA_900067695.1 Picea abies | reverse complement strand
GAATCAATAGAATTGTATTAACTAATTAGAGAATGATAATTTACACATGATATACTCTAGATGGTTAATTAAAGTCACCATATTAGTGATCTAGAGAGATCTAAACACTCACTGATAGAAACCAAATTAATTTTCCATATAGTCCTAGTTAATTGATCCATGCAATCATCAGTTAACTAAGTCACGTGTGTGGAAGTAAGAGAAATACATGTAATTGTTGATGATAAAATCGAGGTTTCCATGCATGAGTGACTTCCACTAGTCTAATTAAGTGTAATTGACTTAGAACTGAAGAGGAGATCCCTATTTTGTAGGTAGAGAGAATATTCTCATCTATGGAAGCATTCTCAACATTGGACTATCAACCTTAGGAAAATGATTACCTAGGTGAGTGTGTAATATCTCCAACACCTTCCTTGAAAACTACTAGGGTGGACATGATGAATGGGTCTTGGAAACCAAGGCCATGTTAGGTACCCACTGTACAATGCATATGAGAATGAAACACTAAAAAGATGGAGGAAAGAGCGAAAACCTCATTGGAAAACCACCCCCTCAAAGTACAATGCATCAAAAAATAAAGAAGGAAAGACAATTGATAAGCAGTTGTGTCCTTCACTCCAAGACAATCATGCAAGAAGTGGAACTTCTGCTCAGTAAATGTCTTGGTGAAAATGTCTGCAGTTTTTTTAGTGGATGGACAGTACTGCAAATTGATGATCTTTTCAAGTACCAGCTCTCTGATGTAATGCATATGGATCTCAATGTGATTGGTCCATTGTCATTGCACTGGGTCTCTGCAAAACTTGAAAGTACTCTAATTGTCACACCAAATGACAGTTGGACAATGAAACTGGATGTCAAGCTCAATGAGGAAGTTTTGAAGCCAAAGTGCTTGAATGGTAGCATTGACCACTCCTCTGTACTCGACATCTATTGACGATAGAGCAATAGCTGACTAATTTTTTCTTGACCAACAGATGGGACTGGAACCCAAACTAAGCGCATACCCAGATGTGGAATTGCTATATGTGTTATCTCCAACCCAATCAGAATCAGTGAAGCCCATGAAATCCAATGCAAAACCTGCTACATAATGGATCTCGTAACCTGTGGTTCCCTGAACATATCTAAGGATGTGCTTGGATGCCTTCCAATGTAGCTCATGTGGCTCCTGCATGTACTTGGAAATTGCCCCTATTTCATATGAGAGATCTAGCCAGGTGTGGGTGAGATATTGAAGGCTCCCCACAAGATGTTGATACAAGGTGTTGTCCACCATTGGTGTATCCCTTCCATCCTCAAGATGTACCCCAAACAGAAAGGGTGTGGTTGTCGACTTGCAATCACTCATGTGGAATTTGACCAAGAGATCCTAGGAATACTTAGTCTAAGATAGCTTGATTCCTTAAGCATCTTGATTGGCCTTGTGACCAAGAAAATAGTGTAGTGGACCCATGTCCTTCAGAGACAACTCGTTGTGCAAAACGTATTTGACTACATAAATGGTTGAGGTTGAACTACCTTTGATCAAGAGGTCATCAACATAAAGAACTAAGATAACTAAGGAGTCTGAAGTCCTCAACATGTAGATGTTCGGATCTAAGTTATATCTGAAAAAATGTTGAGAGAGAAAGTAGGAATCCATCTTCCAATACCATGCTCTAGGTGTCTACTTGAGGCCATAAAGGGACTTCTTTAGTCGGCATACTAAGGATGAGTTCTAAATGAACCCATGTGGATTCTCCATGTAAATCGCCTTTGAGAGATCCCTGTGAAGAAAAGTGTTCTCCGCATCCATATAGTGAACTTCCCACCCCTTTCTTATCGCAATGGCAAGGGCCAATAGGATGGAGTCCATCTTTGCTATGGGAGAAAAGGTCTCATCATAGTCTATCATGTGGATCTGTTGAAAGCCTTTGGAAACCAATCTTTCCTTATACTTTCTCACATGTCCATCTGTTTCCTTCTTGGTCCTGTAGACCCATCTACATTTGATAAACTTCCTATCTGAAGGAAGAGGAACTAGATCCCAAGTCTGGTTCTCGAGGAGAGAGTTGTACTCCTTCTGCATAGTGGTCTCCCAGAAGGGATTCCCTGCAGCCTCTGTATAGGTCCACGGGTCTAAAGCTAGAACCATGTAGCAATGCATGGGAATCACTAATTCGGTAGATATGAGTGCATGAGGAGGATCCTCAAACTTAGATCTCGTCCTCCTCTAATATTATGTATCCCCCACAAGGTCTCTTGCTACCTCTAGGGTGGTTTGTGCCCACTTGGGTATATGTGGTGGCTCAACATATGCATGCTCATCATCGACTCGTCATATTCTAAATCAGATTCAGAGTTTATATCTGAACCATGATCTAAGTGAGTGGACTCATCATCACTAATGTCTGTTGTAAGCATTGGTACAAAGGTATTTGTATGTGGCTCCAATGATGCATGCAAGGGACTCTCCTCAAATTGAACATTGCGCTCAATGATGATCCTTTCTGTAGAAGTATCAAGTAACCTATAACCCTTCACACCATCTGGATATCCCACGAAAATGCATGCGGTACTCTGTGGATCTAATGCTTTCCTCTTTTCAGAGGGTACGTGGGCCCATGCACGTGATCCAAATATTCGGAAGTGGGTGACTTTCGATTTGTTTCTGCTCCATGCCTCAAAGGGAGTCTGGTCCTTGAAATATCTATGAGGATATTTGTTATGAATGTGGCTAGCGTAGTTAAGTGCCTCAACCCAAAGCTTGGGAGGAAGATATCTTGCACGCAACATGCAAGTGGCCATCTCCTTGAGGGATCTAGTCTTCCTCTCGGCTACTCTGTTCTGATGTGGAGTGTAAGATATTGTGTGCTACAGTTGTGTACCTTCCTCTGAACAAAGATGTTGGGCATCCTAGTTCACATATTCCCCTCATTTTCCATGCAAATGATTTTGATCTTTCTCTCAAACCAAGTCTCTGCATGTGCTTTGAAGTATTTGAGATGCTCAAAAACCTCAAACTTTTGCCTGAGAAAAAACACCCAAGTGTATCATGAGAAATTATCAATAAATGTAAGCATGTACCTTTCTTTGTTGATGGACAGACGAGGAAAGGATCCCATTATATCACTACGGATGATCTCCAAAGGAGAGGAGGCCCTCCAGGCCTTCCCTTTATCAAAATTCTCCTGGGGATGTTTATCAAGAACACATCCTCAACAAAATCCTTTGGAAAAATGTATGTTGGGAAAGTCGATGACCATTTCCTATTTGCATAGTTGTTGCATGTATTTGAATTTTAGATGGTTGAATCTATCGTGCCATAATCTACTAGTATCGTCAGCATGCGTCAGTACTAAAGCAAAATTAGATTTTTCAATGAACTTACTGAAAGTATACAAACGAGATTGATGGTTTACCTCACCAACAACAATCGTGGAGTTATCACACATTTCAGATATGGTTACGGAATTAGGTGTGAATTCCACCATTTTTCTTGTACCAGAATGCATTATATGATAAATGGAGAGTGGATTCACGGAGAGTTTTGGAACATGCAAGACATTCTCCAAAATTCCTTGTAGGAGTTATACTCCCCTTTGGCTAATGACCTCAATTGGGGTATCATCTCCCATGAGGATGGGAGGAATTCTGCATGCAGAAATAGAATATAAAACATTGTATGTTGTTGCCATATGGTGGGATGCACCTGAATCTAAGATCCATGCATCAGGAGAAGAGTTAATTGAAATCAGTGCATGAGAGTTACCTCGTTTGGCTTGATATTTTGGATTCTTCTTGGAAGCTTCGGGAATGTGATCCCCGAGGTTGTTCTTCTGAAGAATCTGCTCCATTTGATCAATCATTTTCTTCATGCATGTGGACTCATGATGATAACCGTGGTTGCAGTAACCACATTTGATCTTCCCTTTCTTTGATTTTCCACCTTTGGATCCTGAGGAATCATCAAATGGTTTGAATTACCCTTCCTTATTTGGATATGCATACACTTTTCCCTTGCCTTTTTGCTTGGAATTTGAATTGGAAGTGTTGTTTCTTTCATGCACAGCAAGTGCAAGTGCATTGGGTCCCTTGATTATCCCCATTTCGATGAGCTTATCTTGCTCAAGCGTGAGGGATTCAATAAACTGATCCAATGTCGGCATTTTCCAAGTCGCTCTCGAAGTGAATCTATTTGTATGAAATGATGAGACGAAAACAACATAATCTGAACCAAGTTTTGCTAAGAAATAAAGGATTAACTGACTGTGTTGAGTGGGATTTCTTTATTCCATATCCCTTTAGATGAAGAAGGAGGGACTTTAACTTCATAAATAATTCTTGGATGTTGTCAAAATTCCTCAGATCTAAGTAATTTAGCTCGACCTCAAGCATATGGCTTCTCATTTCATCCTATTTTCCAAAGATATCCTCCAACTTCATCCAAATATCATCTAGTGTGGTACAAGCTTCAATGTGAAACATAAGCTCAGGGGACATAGACAAACAAAGGAGGTCGTAAGCCTCATCCATGCGGTCGAGATACATGTTCTTCTTGATATCATAGGTTGTCTCAACCTCTGTAGCCATGGTAATCTGGTACAAGCCTCTGCATATTAGTTAATGCAAAATTTTTAGCTTCCACTCAAAGTAGTTATGAGGCATGAGAATTATTATCGACGAATAATCCATATTTTCTGACTGTATCTCCCTTCTAGACCTGCAAATAAGATGCATGTGTGTCTTTCTCCTAACAACCTTTGGGATTTTATACCATGTAGAATTGTGGTGAAACCTGCACAGAGAATCTCGCTAAAAACAATTCGTACAAAGATTGTAAATTGAGAGAAGAGAAGAAATGAGATAAAATAATCAATAGAATTGTATTCACTAATGAGAGAATGATAAGTTACACATTATATACTCTACGTGGCTAAGTAAAGTCGCCATAGTAGTGATATAGATATATGTAGACATTTATTGACAGAAACCGAAGTAATCTGCCACATAGTCCTAGTTAATTGATCCATGCAATAATAAATTAACTAAGTCACGCATGTGGAAGTGAGAAACAAATGCGATTGTTGGTGATAAAACTGAGGTTTCCATGCATAATTGTCTTCCACTAGTCTAACTGAGTGTAACTGACTCTGAACTGAAGAGGAGCACCCTATTTTGTAAGTGAATATTCTCTAGGGAGAATATTCTCATCTAAGGAAGCGTTCTCAACATTGGACTATCAACCTTTGGAAAATAATTACCTAGGTGAGTTTGTTATATATCCAAAAATTCCTTGGAAATAAAAATTATGATTGTGAAAACCCTCTAGGCGCAATCAAACAAATCTTGTTTGAAAACCAATTTGTTGGCAAACAAAATTTGGAAAAAATTTAAAAAAAATAATAATCAAACAATAAATCTTCTTTCAAGTTTCAGTTGTTCATTGAATAAAGATTTCTAAGATATTGTTGCTACCACTCCTATAGAAGTATTATTATCACATGTTGCCATTGATCTTTTCCATCACACTTCTTGCCTATCGAACGATGTGCTACAGGTTCTACATTATGTTTTCACTTTCAACAACACTTCACAGATCCTCAACTTGTTGTATAAATGCATACCTATGACCATTTGGAGAAGTGTACAAATCATGTGTTTCGAAAACTCTAAAGTATTGTTTCGGAACCTCCTATGTTGTGGAAACTCTATAGGATTGTTTCAGAACCTCCCGTGTTATAAAAACTCTACAAGATTGATGTGGAACCTCCTATGTTGTGGAAACTCTACAAGATTGTTGTGGAACCTCCTATGTTGTGGAAAATCTACAATATTGTTGTGGATACTCTACAGGGATGTTGTGGATTCTCCCATGCTGCAAAAACCCTACAAGAATGTTGTTGCAGAACCTCGAGGCATTTTCTACATAAGATATTTCCATGGGAGCTTGTGGATGTCATATACTTGTTGCATATGTCATGGACTTCTTAGGTAGGTGCAAGTATGATTTTTCTTTTGAAATGTTTTTCAGATTTATTGAATACTATAGGTTTATATTTGGAGATATCCCTGAGCCTACTCTATTTTTCCCTACCTCCTTACCATTTATCATTTTTTCAAAGATGGAAAAAGTCTTTAGTTTGGAGGGGAGGGAAGGACATTGACCAACGGTTTACCTATCATGACCACACCATCACCACCCTTATTTAATTAGAACCTTCACTACATTTTTTCCACACAACCCCCTAAATATCCAAAAAAGAGGACTAATGATGCAGAAGTTGTTGAGGCAAGAAAAGATATTGATGTTGTTACACAAGAGCCAACATCAAAATTCCATGATGCTACCACACAAGAACCAATAGCAGGAAATCAAGTACTAAAGCATATTTTGGGGACTATTCAAGAAATGAGTTGATATTCCATAAGAACCTGCAGTACAAATTGTTGTAGAAGCATTTCTTCTTCATGATTACATTGAAGACATCCCTAAGTATATAGAAGATTTTTTTGGAAGTCCTTCTTACAATGTGTAACTATCCTTGAAAATGTTGTAGATTCCTTGTTACAGGTTTTTTGTGGATCCTATGTTTTAGCTTTGTTACAAATCCTATGTTACAAGTTTTTTGCATATCACGTGATTTGTTTATATATCAATATTGGAGAACTAGTTTTTCATGGTTTTTGACTTGGATAACAATTATATTAGAACAAACATACCCACAAAAAATCACAAATACCTAGATCATATTCTAGAGGAATTTGTTGATTATCAGACATGTAGAAGTTGTTGTGGATCGTCAGACACATTTGATATAGATCATGTTCTTTTTCATATTAGATTGTCCATGAAATGGGTATCTGATATTTTTGGTGGAGAGAAGCAATGCATTAGATCATGCATGCCCATAAAAAATCTCAACTACTCAGATCATATTTTAAGAAGAATTTGTTGATTATCAGACTTGTCGAAGTTGTTGTTGATTGGACACATTTGCTACAGATCATGCTTTTGTTTATATCAAATGATCTATGAAATGGGTATCTGATATTTTTGGTGGAGAGAAGCATTGCATTAGGACAAACATGTTCCTAAAAAATATCAACTACCCAGATCATGAGATAAATCAATAAGTTATCAAACCTATGGGTTTTGTTGCAGATCATGTAGGTTTCGTTGCAATTCCATCAGGTTGTTATAGATCTGTTGTAGGTGATATTTTGAAGTTGTAAGTTGTCATTGATCATTCTTGAAAATAGATATGACCTCCAAAAATGCTCAATATGTCCATGGATAAATATCATTATATTGATCGATTACCTTTGGTATAATGGATTCTCTATTGATACATCGCTAACATAATGATGATATGTGTCTCAAGATGACTCACCGATGTGAAATGAAAACTTTGAAAAATGGGTTATCCATTATTTGAAGTCACTTCAAGATGTTGTTGGGTAGAAGATTGATATATTTCATCAGCAGAATTTTCTATGGGGTAGGCAAAGCATAATGAAAACTATTAACATAAAACTAGGTTATTATGCATTGGGAAAAATGGAAACACTACTAAGTATGGGTCCTTACAGCTTGAAGGATAGATACAGGGGTACAGGGTTGTATTAGGATATGCAATATATTCAGTTGGGAGGAGATGACAAATATTGGAATTTTCATGTTTTTTTCATCCTTTACATCTCTTTTTTCCTACCAATAACCCTATATTTATCATTTTTAATGCTTGAAACCATAATTTAGGCTTAAGGTGTTTTCCATTGCATTTCTTTAGCATATCATTTAAAAATACAATTAACAAATTAGGAGAAATGTGTATTTTTTATTTACTTGAGTAATGGCTTATTTGTGGTCAAGTTGTGATACGTGTCAATTCAAGATCTTATATTATGGATCTGTAAGCTACAAGTTGAAGGAAATTCGAGTTAATAGTGCAAAGCATCGGTAAATCCATGTGTTGCAAATTTAGCATGCTACAAATGAGGGAATTGACCACCAGTAATCATGAAGCCACTTGGGAAAGATAATAAAACATATGTTTCATGATTTTAATTATTAGAGGGAAAATTTCTATTTGCCCATGTGTGCATATACATTTTTATTACATATTCAAAGATCCCCCATGTATATGCCAAGGATATAGGAAGCCCAACATCATTAATAACTATTTTGAACATATTTTGGGAAATGTTTTATAACCCGCATAGTTTATTACAAATTTGACAATCAAAAGCATTCCAAAACCCGTGGGGAATTACCAAGGATATTGGAAATCATTTTCTACATTCTATAAATATTGTAAAATGGTTGTAATCACTCGAGATTCATTAAATATCAAGTGGATCCATATTCAAACATATATTATTTTTGTTATTTTTGTTTTAGAGCAAGCTCATGTATAAAAGAGATAATCGAGAAGAAAGAAGCTTTCTCTCAACTTGGATTGTAAGAATTATTTATTAATATAAGTATTAGCTTCATTCTTATTTATTTTATATGTTACTCGGAGGGAGGTTCCAACAAAAGGATTTTGGAAGATATTTTGCGAAATTAGGGGAATTCATAAATGTCCCACAAACGAACATACTATGTAACAGATTCATTGAGTGAAGCCCCAATGAGATATCAATGCACTTGTTTGCTTATTTTTGGGTTATTTTTGTGATTTGTGGACTTATAAAAGTTATGCCATATCTCTATGCTAGGGGTAGAAATAAAAGGGGTATTAAAAATGGCACAAAAAATGGGTACATAAGATATCTAGTAAAAAAAGGGATTTTTTAATTAGAAAGATGCATTGACAGGGGGGTTCAACAAAAGGATTTTGGAAGGCATTTTCCAATATCTAGTGAAACTAGGGGAATTATTTGATATTCCCATGGATAATGTGATATGTCATAGATTCATTGAATGAAGCCCCCGTGGTGTCAAATCTATGTTGAATGTCCAATATTTACTTTCAAATAAATACAAATCATCTTTCTTAGTATGGAAATTCAATAAGTTATGGCCTTCTTCAGATTTGTACCAACGAATTTATTCAACCTGGACAAAGGATCATGTGATTTGTCTCTTCTCTAAGGGTTTCTTTATTGCTCAATTTTCTAATCTTGTTGATTATCAAAAAGTATTAGATGAAAGCCCCTAGTTTTGGGACAAAGTGGGTATTTTTGTTACCCCGTGGTTTCCCTCTGTCAATTCTACGACCATGTCTATTACAAAAATGTCAATTTGGGTTCAACTCCCAAATCTACCCCTTCATTTTGGGCATTTATTAATTTTTAAATATATTGGAAATACTTTGTATAGTTACATAAAAATAAATAAAGAACAGGTTCAACGAGGTTTGTACACATACGCTAGAATGTGTACTGAGAATGACGTTAGCTAAGGTCTCCCAGAAAAGATGCTCTTATAATGGGGCAATTTTAGGTGGTTTCGTGTTTAGGATTATAAGAATATTGGTTTTTGATGTCGGCTCTACCAATAAAATCATCTATGATATTTTTGTCCTCGAGCAATTTCCTACTCAAAAAGGAATAAAAGACATAAATCTAAATCAAAAATATTGAAAGAATGTCATGTGAGCTTTACCTAGATCATCTACAATAGTCTGGCTCTGCTCTTAGCGACCTCCTCTTTGTATAGTGAAATAATCACTTTGAAAATGTATTCCTGGACATGTCCAACACCCCCTCTTAGGAGGTTGACTCTGACTCCTAAATTGAGAAAAAATAGTTTTTCTACTATGTTGTGTATGTCTAGTCTATTGCATTGGTGATTTATATGACAGTCTCTAACTCCTTGTCAACCATATTGAAGTACTCATCACATGTCCCCTTCATGCATCCCTATGTCCTACCATAAGCCTCAATGCACTAGATGATTGAGAAACCTATCTTTGTACACATGAACATAAAGGTCTCAATGATCTCATCTAACCACCCCCACGAGTTATTCCTTATCTATAATATCCCTTTGTACAACATCATGTAAAGTGCAAGGCATCAGTTTTCTAACCTTTGATTTGATGTTATAGTTCAGTCCATAAACAAAGTTGTTAACATGCAAGTTCTCTATGTTCAGGTGTGGTGCATACCTCAGCAACTACATAAATATGGCCTCATATTTTGGTACCAACCTATTTTTCTAACTTAATGAGTTAAACTCATTTATCTATCTCTCAATGAACTCCTTTGAGAGGTAGTGTTCTCTTGAACTCTCCTCAAATACTTCCCAAGAGAGCTCAAATACATCTACCCCCAACTATGGAAATAAAATCTTCCACGAAATCAAAGGAGTTCCCTTTAACAAGAATATACCCATATGCAATTTAAGATTAGAAGTATAATCTCTTAATGTCACATTGTCATGTTCTCCAACCAAGCTTCAGCTAGTTGTCCATCAGTGGAGTCTCAAAATTCTAGAAACTTTACTTTTCCCAACTCTCTATGAACATGAGTACTTGCAGGATTTTGTGACCACTCTACATGTATTGGAACTCCTCCCTCTTCCTTTTCCAATCTTTCCATCACTCCATATGAAATCCTTTGGAAATAACACATTATGGTTATCACTTCTTCGATCAACACATGTCCTTGTTCTTGAACATGTTCATCATCTCTTGGTGGAGAAAGTGGAGGTGTAGGCTACAATGGAGAATGTGCACCCCAACCTCTAGCTACCCTACCTCCCCTTCCTCTTTTATCCATGTCTAATTGACACAAGGAAACAATTCAAATTTGATAAATTTAATTTTCAGTTATTTTAAAATAAAATAAGAAACATAATGCATGCTATAAACATATGAGTCCAAGGCTCTAGCATGTAAAACCCTGCTCTAATACCATATGTAACTCCCTTCCCAATGTTAACCTTCCAAAGTACACTACTACATATAAAGTGAAACAATTTAACCTTTGTAAAATGCATAAAATTGTGTCACTTGCATAAGGGTTGTAATCGTAGGGTTGTATACCCTAGCATTATATTTAAATAATGGTTTGTGAAATATTATCCTTATATTGAAAATATGTAACAACAATCTTGTTTATAATAATTTTAATCATTATATCATAGATATTAATACTTACCTTAAATACCCCTTTTAATAGTCCTTTGTTTTCTAATATATATGAATAGATATGTATACCTTCTTAACTTAATATTCAAAGATACATTAAATAATATTAAACAATTCCAACTAAATAAGACAAAATTTCAAGGGTAAAATAATTGGTTAAGTCAAAGTTTTGTTGCTTAAGATTTTTGTAATTAAATTGTGTAAGAAATTTTGGAACATCCAATATTCGAGTGGACACTCCACCCATCATCTGGGACAAATGGAACTTAAGTATGGGAAAAAAGTGCCACGAAATGAAAAATAAATAGGATGAGAGAAATA
The DNA here is from genome assembly GCA_900067695.1 of Picea abies. Lineage (NCBI taxonomy): Eukaryota > Viridiplantae > Streptophyta > Pinopsida > Pinales > Pinaceae > Picea > Picea abies. The sequence goes on along the minus strand of CBVK0100921015.1, from coordinate 6,476 downwards.
ATATAATGGTTGAAAAAAGGAACGAAAGTCAATTGAAAAAGTGAATAATGACTCAATTAATCAGTTAGTCATTAAGATGTTGATTAAAAATAGTCGTTAGGATAGTGATTAAAAATTAAATAAAAATTAAATTGAAAATGATTATAAGTCTAAAAATATTTTCAAGAAACCTAAAGTAGAGGAGAATGATCCCAAAAGGGTCTACTAAAAATAGAAGAAATATATAAAATAAAGAAAGATTATAAGGAAAGGAAAGCAGAGGAAAGGGTTTCAAGGGGCTAATAGGGAGGAAAACTTAAGGTTAAACAATGTAAACAAGGCCACGGATAGAGAAGAACAGAAAAAACAAACGAAAAATATAAATAAATTAGGTTTCATGTTCGAGGCGATGAATAATAGGTTTCCAAGAATGGCTTAGTTTATAGTCATCTTCTCGATTAAAATTATCTAGGTGTTTTTCAATTTTGAGAGCCTCCCAAATGATGTGTGAGGTGTAGTAGGGCGTTAAGGCAAAAAAATTGTTTGTTCGAAACAAATGAGGTGTTTAAATTTAAAAGAGTTCTTGGAAATATCATCTTTAGAGATGTGATTGTGGGTTGTGTTACCAATATGTTCTTTGAGACAAACTTTAAATGATCTGCTAGTTTGGCCAATGTATGATTTGCCACAAAAGCATGGAATGTTGACTCTTCTCCTGAACCTAGAACCCAACAATTATTCCTAATAAAATCCCTTTATTGAACAACTGCACAGTTGGGTTATCAATTAAAATTCAACGGAAGCATAAACAACGGAAAGCAAACACATTTTCACATGAGATTTGGGTAAACACCCCTGGAAAAACCCTCGCTGGAAAACCAATTCTATGATGATTTTATTGCTATAAAATCAGGGCTCTTGTCCTAGGATAATGGCCCTTCTGAGGAAATAAAACTATAGTTGATAGCCTAGCCTACCTGGTTGTTATCTCCCTAGCTGCCCCCTGCACCCTTTCCTCGGCCCCTGCCCTGACACACCTGAGTGTTCACTCACTCTTTGTGTACCATCATTGTATCTTCTCCTCTCACCTAGGTTGTCTTTTATTACATTGAGATTTGACCAAATAAATCATACCCTAGACCTCTAAAGTGATCAAAGGTTGAGATCTAATCTCACTTTCACTTTAGATCTAACAAAAGTGATCAAAGGTTGAGATCTAATCTCACTTTCACTTTAGATCTAACATTCATGACTTAATCAAACACTCACTAAAGTTACTAATGCCATTAACTTAGGAATTTAACTTAATTAACAAAATAACATTCACTTTAATTATTTAGCTCATAAAGTGAACTCCCTATGGTCTACTCAGAGGTTACAAGGACGACTTCCATGGGCTATACATCAAGCCTCTATGTAAGTACATATTCGATGCTACAAAAACCAACAAGGAATTTGGTAAACTCATGGGCCAAGCGTAGGGTCCGACTTATCCTTGGCAGATCGAAATAACTTTTTAAGAGTTTTACAAGGTTTGAAAAGAATTTTAATATTATTTTTGGCTAAAATTTTAGAAATCTGATCAGTGGTGGAGAGGAGGGAATTTTTATAATTAGGATTGTGGGTTGGGTGGAAAGCTTTGTTGATTTGAGAGATAAAGTAACCATTGGCTACAAATTCCTTTGTCAAGTGGGTCTTTTCTTGTTCGAGGAATTGAGGAGCGGAGATTCAACTCGCTCGAGAAATGAGAGTTTTAAGTACAATGAAATTTTGCGTTGGATGATGATAGGATTGGGAATGAAGGCATTGTTCAGTATGTGTCTTTTCCCTATAAACTTGGTGGGTGAATGAACCATCAGGAAGATGGGAAATAATAACATCCAAAAAGGAAAGAGAATTATCTTTTTTCTATTTCCATCGTAAACTTAATATGGGGAGGAATGTTATTAAGATGGTTGAGAAAGAAGATGAGGGAGGAATGACCATGAAACCTAGAAACAAAGGTATCATCAACAAATCGAAACCAACATTTTGGTTTGAGATGCCAAGATTTTATGGCCAGAGTCTCGAAATGTTCCATAAAAATATTCACAACCACTAGGGATAAGGAATACCCCATACTTCCATGCTTCCATGCTCACAACACTTCCATACTTCATCCAAAATGTCCCCATTTACGACACTCTATGGGTATCATCCTCCATCCATCATGACACCCTTGAGAGGGAAAGCAAAGGAAGATCACATAGAACACCAACAAAAAGTTCTAAAACTATTGAAGGACAAGTTCTTGGTTATAGCATAAAATAGGATGAAACAACAAGCATATCTTGCAGCGAAAGAAACTTTGAAGTGAGGAATTGAGTATTTATGATGTTGCAAACATACAAACAGAGGTCCCTCAAGCAACAAAAGAAAAACAATAAATTAGCACCCAAGTACTACGGTCTCTATAAGGTACTGCAGAGGATTAGCAACATGGTTTGAAAATCTCCACATGTACATTCAATCTTCCATGTTTCTTACTTAAAGAAGGTAATCGATGACAAGATCCCAGTTCAAACTATTTTTCTAGAGCTTGATGAAGAGGGGAAAATCAATCTAGAACCTAAAACAAACATTGAAACACAAATCAAGCAATTACTAAGTACGTCATCAAGTGGAAAAAACCTGCTGATAGAAGATGCAACATGGGAAGATGAACTCTTCATATCAAAAGCATCCAAGACAAATCAAGCATTGAAGGCAACAATTGTTTCAAGAGGCTAGGCATGTTAAGCCCTAGGTCTTGAGACATTATATTGCTATTGATATATTGTCGTTGTCCTTAATGGTCGACTAGGCCCTTTAATTGTAATTGTACATTTTCATTGTACCTCTTTGTCTCCTATATATACCATGAAGACCTAGTTATAGTACTTGTGCATTTGATGTATTCTAAAATGAGGTTAATTGTAATTGTACATTTTCATTGTACCTCTTTGTCTCCTATATATACCATGAAGACCTAGTTATAGTACTTGTGCATTTGATATATTCTAAAATGAGGTTGTTTGCCTGGAAGAGACTTCATATTCATTCACTCTTTTATCATTTCCAAGGTATTTTATCATTTCCAAGGTATAGAGTTACTTTTTCTTTCTATTTTTTATGTTATTTGGGGTATTTGGTGCATAATAGCATATATGTTGGACTGTTGTGAAACTGTGTATGCCCAAAGCTATTTGTGCAAGCACATATCTACTTATGCAGCGTGGGCGTGCTAGAACATTTAGTGCAGTGCTCAAGCGAATAACAAATCATGCCATGAAAATTTGTCTACTTGAAGTGTGAACCCTTTCATCATGATCTAAGCATGCCTTCCCCTCTGCATTGTTGTGACCGATCAAGCCCAGCACTGCCCATTCCCATGTGGTTCATTTACTCAGTGCATGCACGGTAATACGTTGGTGCATTACAAATCAAGTTCCATAGATCGTGTGCCCAAGCAAGCGGTACCAATTTGGGAGTGGGCAATTGACCAGTTGGAGGTCGAATTTTGGATCAAGAATTGAGTTGAATACGACCAATCATCGTGTGCAACTCTAGCATACCAACCTTTGATATGATTGTGCCCTAGCCTAACTGTTTTGAGCTTAGAAAAGCAAGATTAAAGGAATTTTAGTGTTGCATTATGGTGTTGTAAGAACAAGCCAGGCCTGGAGTTTTCTAGAAACCCTAGAGGAATCGAACCGCAATGGAGGAATCCCAGTGAGAACAGTGGTAGGGATTGAAGGAGATAAGTCGAATAGAGTTGCCCCGCTGCAAAGCTTGAAGAGGATCCCAGTGATACCCACGTCAAAGAAGAGAGTCAGGATAAACAAATAACGAGCCACCATGATACGCTACCCACCATGGATACAGTTTCCCAGTTTGGTGTTTTCCATGATACGTTTTTGACACCTTGCCCTATGCTCCTTCCAAACCGCGCACAAGTTTGGGCATTTGGATTTGGTTCTTTTATATTTTTAGATAAATAACATATAAAAGGGCTCACCTGGAAATTTGTTCAAATAACATTTGAAAATGAAACTTGGTTGATTATTGATATTGTAAAGATCTTGGTTGAGGCAGACAGTAAAGAAGGAAAATTAATAGCTAAGTTGGTTAAAAGTTCCAGCCCTTTTCATGGTGGATTTTGATTGTTTATCATGTGTAATATCACCCTTAAAAAGGTTTTTTTTTTTAAGTTGGGCATTAAAGTTTAAAAGGGAGAACAATTTTGTTGGGAGGGTATTGGTTAGACTTTTCGAAGAACAATTTTGTTGGGAGGGTATTGGTTAGACTTTTGGGTATTTTTAACAAGTATTTCATAGAGACTTCACATTTTCGTGTGCCATCTTTGTACATCATGGGTATATCTTGTACACCATGGGTATATCTGACAAGTATTAGGAATTGAGATGGAATGTGATCTTTCTTAGGTGGATGAGAAGGAGAAGACACTTAAAGACTTCCTTGACTTCAACCAAGGCCTAATTCAAGAAGTCGTTGAGTAAAGAAGCACCAAAAGTAATTTGAAAGATCATGTCAATAAGTTTAAAACCTTTGTTGTTAAGAAGCATTATGATTTTATTGAGAGTTGGATATTTAGCACAAATGAGCTAGACAAATTCAATGTAGAGGCTTGTCAAGACCTTATGAATCACTACACTAATGAGAAAGAGCTACTTGATGCTTTGGAAGAAGAGGTTAAATGTCTTTCTCAACAACGTATGGATAATGATTCTTCTCAAGATGTTTCAAATGATACCATTGGCAATGATGATGTTTGTAAGAAGGATGACATTGATGATGTACCTTCTCATGCTTTATTTACTACTAATGAATTGGTTTCCTTGAAGTTGAGAAACATAATAAAGGTATTGGGTCCTAGTTGTTGTCCCAAATGAGATATACAAGTTGAGGACTTGGGAAGAGTGGATAGGGTATTGGCGTTCCAATAGATCCTGAGATGAGACCCTTGGAAGCGGGTTTGGATATGGTGAGACTCCATTACCAAATGAAGGTCATTTTACCATTGATTTGCAGGGAGGTTATTCTATACATGTTGTTTTGTTCGTTGTTGAAGGTCATTCCACTGAGTTGCAAACAGCACAACCTACACCCATTAATGATTTGGTTGATGATGGTATCATAGAAGTGGAGATAATTACTTCAAATTTTAGTTCTATCAATTTGCAAGGACACCCTACACCTTTGGTTGAGCAGTGATCACATCCTGCACCTTATGTTTAGCAAGAACATGAATCTTTGTTATATTGACACCCTCATCATAGAGACAAGGGTAATTCATCCAAGAGTCAAAATTCTTGGTATGGTGGCAATGGTGCTTACAAATATTTGCAAATGAGGCGTAAGAGGCAAAATCTTGGACTAGAGTCCAACTACCAAGATTGATTGTAGTTGCATTGATGATTGGATGTGGCAACATTTGAACAGATGCTTGAGGACTTCATACAGATGTGCACCATCAACTATACACATACAATTCTCCTCTTTATTCATGTTGATTCACTAACAGATTGAATGTTGTCATGATCTCTATTGGATAGTCTTGTGAGAATGTTCTGCACGCATGACAATGTTGATTGGAAGCCTTGTAAGTCAGCCTTATTGCTTGTTGTGATCCCTCCACCAGTGTTTGAGGAGGAATGTGATTGATCTTGTTGGGATATATAAACCAAGCATGATGTTGTTGAGAACTAACTGATGATTTCGACTACTCACCAAATCCAAAGTTGTTTGATGATGAGACGATGAGGGGAAGTTGAAGAACTAGATGAACGCCTAGGCACTGCTCAAATCAATGACAGGACGAGGCACTACATTTTGATACACCGAGAATCTGAAAGGGGTTTTTGAGAAAAGAAAGATAATAGTTAATGATCTTGTTCCGAAGAGGATTGGGTGGAGGTGTTGTGAAGGTCACTTTGTTGGTGTACCTCGTCATGGTCAAGTATTTTCACTATTGGTATTTCTAGCCTAGTTATGTTAAAGGGGAATTAGAGGAGATGTGATATCTCTAGAATTTTCACACAATAGGTTGTAGTAATGAGATTCTCTGCAAAAAGTTGTCATTAACGGGTGGTGTTGGGATAATGTTGTCTTCATATATCCTCCAAGTTGTGTTTAAGGGAGGATGTGAGAGTACTTAATGTAAACCCAACTTGAGGGGTTTCTTGGACCATTGGGACCCTTTGGGGTCTTAGGTGTAAACCCTAAACCTATGTATTGGTGAAGCGATATGCCCAATACATAAAATATGTTTTGTTCATTGGGATCTTACGAAGATGTGCTTCATTGTTTAATGGTGTTTCTAAACACCACCATCACACTTGGTTACTTTGGCTGTTAAATTTGGCAGCATCGACAGTCATTCTCCAATCAAAGGCCATATGGGCCACCCTGAGGCTAGCCAGGGAGATTTGGAGAATCAACCAGTCTTGTGAGGTATT
>CBVK0100921014.1:0-14560 GCA_900067695.1 Picea abies | reverse complement strand
AACCACGTAAATCTGTGTCTCTCTTATATTGTGTGTCTTCTGTGTTTTTTTTTTATTTCTGCATTTGTTTTATTTTATTGCTCCGCGGTCCTGTTTTTCTAACATGTGATCCCTGTTGTTGAGTTAGTATCTCCAAGACAGTTGTCATGTCATCAATATGTTGAAAGAGAAATTCAACCCGGAAAGCCTTCTATTGCGTCGGCCATTTCTGCAGTCTTAAAGCCTTCTATTGCGTTGGCCATCCCTCAGTCAGTCCTAAATCACTTGTTACTCTGATATACATCAAATCTTGTTACTTGTTTCATGTCATTTATGTGGGATACATTAAGGCCCTCCTATGACGAGTCTTTTCCTGTCAACTTCAACTCATTATCTAGGAATTAGACTTAGAAACTAATTGGTACCTTAGAACTTGCATGCCTCAATGGCAGTTTTCCTCGCTTTCGACAGTGGGTTTTCATTGTCAACCCCTAATCGAGAGATTCCATCGAGTGTTCGACCTCAGCTCATTGATTCACATTCGTTGGATTGTAGCAGAGTACCTTGGGAGTCATTGATATTAATGGTGATTTCCCTCGCACTTGTTAACGGTATAGACTAATGATCGGTAATCAATTGGTTTCTACCATGTTCGACTTCGACACATGTACTTACATGGTTAGATTCATACTATCGAGTGGTGGAGATGAAGACCCTGGATCTTTTCTGATATATTCAGGTTGCATTGGAGTATATTCAGTGTATTGTTGCATAGATCCACATTGTATGTCTGGTGGTTATGTTCAAATTTGAGTCATTAACACATAGATCCACACTGTATTTTTGGTATCTATGTTCAGATTTGAGTCATATTGGCATGGATCCACAGTGTATGTTTGGTGGCCATGACTTGTCTTACTTGACATGGATCTTCGCATGTCGACATTTATGCTTTGAGTCATTTTTATTCTGAGTATGGGAATGCCTACCTCAGTGATGATATATTATTTTACTGTATTTCCTTGTTTGTTGGCAGGTTTCCGACCGACTGTTTCTTGTTCCCTACACACACTCGACAAAATATTTTAGCTATCACTCTGTTCTATCTTCATACTTTGGGGGGCTCTCTGTTACACATTATTTTCGTCATCCCTATGACCGTTAATGATGTAAACCTATATGTTGCCTTCAGAGGGGTCAGTGGCCTGAGTTCATGAAGAGAGAAGGGAGAAGAACTTTTCCTGAGAAAAGAAGTTGCATTTTCCCTTGTAAAAACCCTGTAAAAAAGGAAGTTCGCAAGTTTCTATATAGGCAGGGTGCGAGAATGCCTGATTCTCGCAGGTTGCACCATATCTAGGGTGTGAGATGTTCACAGGTTTATCTATAGGTAGGGTGTGAGAATGCCTACACGTGAGAAAAACAATCATTTTTCTTGAATCTTCTAGAAGGAGAAACTTCTATGGTGAGGTGGCATCCGAATGGTTTGGATCTTACTTGCTTTCATGATTTAATGGGATCATCCTAACCTCCTCACCTTATCCTCTTCAAATTATAAAAGAAGAGGAGTTCTCATGGAGAAAGTTAGCTTTGGTTAGCTTTGGAGCTTTTGGGATTGTTAGCTTGGTTGGAGTGGCTTTCAGATTTGCTTTGTCAAGATAGATTGTAAATAGTATCAGATCTATTCTCTCAGAATCCTTGGAGTAAGAAGTGTGTTGGGAATGAAGGATAGTTGGAAGGGACCTTAAGACATCAAGGCCATGGTTGTAAACTCTCTTTCACATTTAATATGATACAACAATATGATTCTTTCCTATATATCTTGTTGTGTTTTATTGTATGATTCCTTGATCACATACATAGGTTTATATTGAGTTTATGCTATTGCTATCACTTTGGTCGGTTGCATTCTTTTGCAGTATCATCATTGTATGAGCGTTGGAATGGAGCTAGGATGGTGATGGAAAAAGGAAGCAACATTTAAATGGTATGTCACCCATCCCTCTTTAGTTGGTAAATTCAATATTTAAAACTTAAGGAAAGCGTCATGTTCTGGTGTGTTTTGTTCTAGATCTAGGTGGATCTAGGGAGATCAGTTAGTGTCCGCACCTACCGATTAGTCTGATAACAAAATTGACGACTCCAATGAATCTTGGCTAACCTTTTCCATGAGAATTCCATCAATATATAGGAGAGAATGAGATGGTTACTTGGATAAGAATGATCCCACAATATCAGGGAAACCAATAATCGAAAGGACATGTCGTTGTATCATATTAATCGAATGTAGAAGATACAACCTGATCGCCTTGATGTCGCAATCTTCCTTTTGGTGGCTCTTGGCTCCAAGACACACACTTGCTCAATCCTTGTATGAAGAATATCAAATCCCTCTTTATAGACTGGCTAGAGTCTCCAAGCTCCTATTCAAGCTAAGTCCTTCACACAATTCTTTCACCAATTCTCCAATGAATCTTGCTTAACCTTTTCCATGAGAATTCCATCAATATATAGGAGAGAATGAGATGGTTAATTGGATAAGAATGATCCCACAATATCAGGGAAACCAGTAAAAGGATAACCATGTTCACTTTGGTTGGTTTGTGTTGTCTTGGTCTTGACCTCGTGAGAGCACCGGAGCGAAGCGGGAGCAACAGAGACCCTAAGAAGCGATACAAAGGTATGCTACTTGTTCCTCCCTACTAGATAATTCAATGGTCAAAACTTAGGGAAAGAGTAATGTCCCATCCTATTTTGTTCTAGATCCAGGTGGATCTAGGGAGATCTGTTAGTGTCCACACCTATCGATTAGTCCGATAACAAAATTAATAAACCCTAAGAAGGAGTGGTTCGGCCCCATTACAGGTCTGTCGAGGTTTGTTTAATGAGTCCAAAGATAGAAAACTCGAATGTTTTTCATGATTATAGAGTTTGGAAAAACACTTAAAAGAAAACTCTCTCAGTTCCTTTTTCGTAAAATAATCTGATGAGAATGAAAAAGAGATAAATTATCGCTCACCAAACGCTTTCTTAAAATACTTTCTCGAGCGTGAAAATAGCAAGGTCGCTCGGCTATCTTTTCATGTTTAGAGAGTCTGAAAATAGATTAAAGAGGACTCCAGGGGGGTTCCTTTTTCGTATAACCTTGTTGAGCCCGAAAAAGTGATAAAAGTATGCTTGATCGCGTTCTCATGTATTTTCGAGCGTGAGAACTGACAAAGTCCCAGCTCGAGGTTTTATACAAAAACCATAAAAACAAACAAAACATGCGATGAAGAAGAAAAAATATGTTTGCATCCCTATACATGAACATCGAAATCATTACACCTGCAAAATTTACACTCAAAAGGGCATTAGGGATTAGGTTTTAATAAATAAATAATTATAAAAATTCAATAACATGGTAAAAGTTAATATAAAGAAGTAAAAACTCTTTTTACCATATCATTTTCACTTTACCACTATTTGAGCCCAAATCCCTCTCTTTTACCCTCGAAATTTGGTGTCAGATTGAAGGAGTTACGAGCATCCATTCGACGAACGTCAGCGGTAGTGAGGTAGGCACTTTGTCCTCTACTCCGTGTCGGCCTTCCTTGTGTCCATTCCAACTTACATCATACTCTGTTTCACCTTCAAAATCTATTACTCATTTCGTGTCATTGATGGGGGATACATCAAGACCCTCTTGTGATGAGTTTTGTTCCGTCGAATTCAAATCATTATCCAGAATCAAGACTTAGAAATTCTTTGGTACCTTGGAACTTGCATGCCTCAATGGCAGGTTTCCTCTCTTTCGACAATGGGTTTACATCATTGACCTCTGATCGAAATATTCCATCGGATGTTCGACTTCAACTCATTCATTCACATTTGAGGGATTGTACTAGTGTACCTTGGGAGTCATTGACATCAGTGGTGATTTCCCTCGCACTTGTTAACGGTTTCATCAATGACCAGTAATCAAGTGGTTTCTGCCATGTTCGACTTTAACACATGTAATCACATGGTTATATTCGTACTTTTGGGCGACGAGATTGAAGACCCTAGATATCATCTCTTTGTCCAGGTTGCGATGGAATATGTATAATTTGTGACACATAGATCCACTTTGTATGTCTCGTGGCTATGTCGTCTTAATTTGAATTTTCTCGCATAGATCCACAATGTGTTCCTGGTGGCTATGCTATATTTTGACGGCATGGATCCACAGTGTATGATTGGTGGCCATGACCTATGTTTATAATGTCATCTGTCTGTGATATGAGTATGGGAATGCCTACCTCAGAATTAATATATATGATATTTTGTAGATGCTTGCTTGTTCGTAGGTTTCTGATTAGGTGCGCTCCTGGTTTCCGACACACACATGTAGTTTACAAATTCTTTCGGTTGTCACTGATTCCGGCCTCATACTTTGGGGGGCATTCTATTACCCATGATTTTTGTCAATCTTGATGATGTATTGATGATGGTGTACTCAAGCTCCTCATAAGAAATTTCTCCTAAGAAAAGTGACATTCATCTCTTACCAGAAAACATACTTTTAAAGAGAGTTTGAAGGTTGCTAATATCCTAGGGTGCGAGAATAACCCATTCTCGCAGGATGCCTTAAGCTAGGCTGAAAACTTCTTGCATTGTGCTACATAGATAGGGTGCAAACTTGTTCTAAATCTTGGAGCAATATGAAGTCTCAATGGTTCTAGAAGGGAATTTTCTAGAAGAATGGGTTGGCATTCGAATGGTTATCCTTTTACTGATTTCCCTGATATTGTGGGATCATTCTTATCCAAGTAACCATCTCATTCTATCCTATATATTGATGGAATTCTCATGGAAAAGGTTAAGCAAGATTCATTGGAGAATTGATGAAAGAATTGTGTGAAGGACCTAGCTTGAATAGGATCTTGGAGACTCTAGCAAGTCTGTCAAGAGGATTTGATCTTCTTCATACAAGGATTGAGAAAGTGTGTGTGTTGGAGCCAAGAGCCACCGAAAGGAAGCTTGCGACATCAAGGCGATCAGGTTGTATCTTCTACTTTCAATTGATATGATACAACAACATGTCCTTTTCCCATAAAGTCATTCTCACTTTATTGTGTAATTCTTTGATCATACACATAAGTTGACAGTTGAACATATTTTGCTATCTTCACTTTGGTTGGTTTGTGTTGTCTTGTTCTTGACCTCGCGAGAGCATTGGAGCGAAGCAGGAGCAACAGAAATCCTAGGAAGCAATACAAATGTATGTTACTTGTTCCTCCCTAATAGCTAATTCAATGGTCAAAACTTAGGGAAAGAGTCATGTCCTGTCCTGTTTTGTTCTAGATCCAGATGGATCTAGGGAGATCTATTAGTGTCTGCACCTACCGATTAGTCCAATAACAAAATTGGTGACTCCACTGGGGAACTTGATATTGTGGGATCATTCTTATCCAAGTAACCATCTTATTCTCTCCTATATATTGATGGAATTATCATGGAAAAGGTTAAGCAAGATTCATTGGAGAATTGGTGAAAGAATTGTGTGAAGGACTTAGCTTGAACAAGAGCTTGGAGACTCTAGCCAATCTATCAAGAGGGATTTGATCTTCTTTATACAAGGATTGAGCAAGTGTGTGTGTTGGAGCCAAGATCCATCGAAAGGAAGCTTGTGACATCAAGGCGATCAGGTTGTATCTTCTACTTTCGATTAATATGATACAACGACATATCCTTTTCCCATAAAGTCATTCTCACTTTATTGTGTAATTCCTTGATCATACACATAAGTTGAAAGTTGAATATACTTTGATATCATCGCTTTGGTTGGTTTGTGTTGTCTTGGTCTTTGACCTCACGAGAGCACCGGAGCGAAGTGGGAGCAACAGAGACCCTAGGAAGAGATACAAAGGTATGTTACTTGTTCCTCCCTACTAGCTAATTCAATGGTCAAAACTTAGGGAAAGAGTCATGTCCTGTCATGTTTTGTTCTAGATCCAGGTGGATCTAGGGAGATCTGTTAGTGTCTGCACCTACCGATTAGTCTGATAACAAAATTGGCGACTCCACTGGGGAACACCAAAACATTTTCTTTGTGGTTTTTGGTATTTTTCCTTGGCCATTTGCTCTTGCCTTACCTTTCTCCATTCATATCAATCTTTGAGTCTTCAGGATACCCTGATAGACCCTCTAGGTCCAGAGGACTTTTCAAATTTTGTGTCTTTTTCCAAAAAATTGATTATTTTTAGACATTCTTGCACTACACTCCATAGTGGCCTGCGAGAATATATTGAGTTCGCAGTATGCTTTTAGTTCCAGTGCGAGGTTCTCGCACTTTTCTCAAAGCTGACCTGCGAGAATGACCCATTCTCGCACTGTGTAATACTCTCAGCCTGCGAACCCTTTTTTCAAAATTTTGTCTTTAAGAATTTTGCATGATCAACTGCCCAGATCAGTATAGATGCCTAACAAGAGCTTCTTGGACCATTGGTTGATGTTTTCTTATTTTTGTTCTTGTGCACGAACAGTCTTAGGAAATCAAGACTCTTCCTGTCCATTTTTCTTGACTTTCATTTCTTGACTTTTCTCTGCAAAGATATACTCTCTGATTTTGGAATTTGAGTGTGCTTGCTTGGTTAAGAACCGACGATGGGTTGAAAGTTGAGCTTCGTTGTCTTTATCATTTGGTCATTATTTGAAAGATCGATTTTCTCATGCAATTGAAAAGACTAGTTTGGTTTGCTTGTTATTTTTGTTTCCATTGAAAGATTGGTTTGGGTTTTTATCTATTGCTTGTTCATTAGTTTTTGGTTTTCTTCACTCTCACCATCATGGTGTAGGTCCTTTTTGAAAAGTGAACAATGTTTTTCTTTCAAAATCATTTTCGTCTTCGAAAGTATTGAAAATGAATTGTTGAAATTATTGAAAAAGAAACAATAGAGAATTATTATTGATGCGTGATTTGTTGCAATTGCATTTTAAAGGAAATTGTGTCTTGTAGTTCAAGTTTGATCTGGGAAACTTCTCTTTCCCTCCCGTACATAGGATTCATTGAACGAAAATTTCTATATTTCATTCTTATCCATGCATCGTTGGGTCAGAGTCTTATACAATATTAGTTTCATCTCTGCTTCCTTTGAGTAACAACAACTCTTAATAACATTGTGTAATCGTAAAATTTAACTAGTAACTCTTTTCTAGGGCTCTATTACACCAACATTTAGCTAGGCTAGCGCTTTGGAATAGGTAGAGAGATACACTCTCCAAATCACAAAACACACAATAGCATCTTGTGTTAAGGAGTGTCAAATTCCATTTACAACATCTTGTCTTGGGAATCCCTTCTCACACAAGGGTCAAACACGAGGTCGCATTGATATTGACAGAGTTACTCACCATGCTCTGTTGATATCGGTGTAGAGATTGCACGTATTACGGGGGTCACTCGGAGGTATACCCACAATGATGAGTGGAAGCCTTTTGAGTTGATTTCAGGCTCGATACCCTGCCCTTGCGTGTGGATCAGACTGTCGATTGTCCCCCCAAGATTTATTGTTGTCGGTGGTAACCTTAGTGGCCTATCTTTCTAGGGTCTTACACAAGGTGACTATGAAGGGGAAAGTCTTCACAGTACCTGGAATCAACGTTCACCAAACTCACTCGGGCTCCTTGGAGGGTTTACCCATGATTATGTGTTGGAGCTTGCACCAGGGTGTAAGTCCGTTAAGCAGGTCGTAATAGTAACTTTTCCACCTTAGCCCAGCCCCTTCTCGTCTTGTTGTTGCAACGTTGGATTTCATCACCAACTAGTGGCTTCGGAATTAGAAGGTCTTGTTTGCTTGGTATTGTTTCCTAGATTTTGTTTACTAGCGCGTGTTATTTGTTTACCAATGTTAACTATATCATTTTCTTCGTAAGTTTGTCACTTGTCTACAATAGCTCCTCCAGATCATTCATGTAGAATGCAAGGTTTATCTCCAGAGCATCTAGAAGGTTCTCAACCCTTGCCTACAAGTTCACCTGAAGGCTCTCCTCAACGGAGTGAAGTCCAAGACGTCACCACGCCACAAGTGGAACAAACTGAATCTCTATAACATTTTCGAATTACCAATACTCGAGAGGACTTTTGAATTCACCCCAATTTTGAGCGACCATTTATGCGACTGAATTCTTTCAGAGACTTAGTTGTTATGTCTTCTGGATCACTGGTTGGACCCTTTCCAGGCGTAGAAGGCCAAGATCCTTTTTGGTCTATGGGTGTTTTTCGACAAGACCTTTTTGGTCCAGGCTCACCTATGATTTCCGAAATCATCCCACCTGTGATTTCCAAAATATCTAGCCTAAAGACAGTACTATTTACTATCGCCTATTACTTTCCTGGTATAGACCCCTCACGATCTGACCACATCTTGACCATCCCTATCAAAATGGCCCATCCTACAGATACTATGAGTGTTCACATTGGGTTTACCGTGGTTAGTCTCGCTCCCATCATCACACCACGAACGCCCAGTGTCACCCCAACACTAGCACCTGGATACCGTGAGTTGAATGCTTCCATTCCCACTCCTACGCAAACCCCATCTAGTTCTCCTGGTGGTCCTTCTTCCTATGGGCATTCTCTTCCTGGTTTTATTCTGACACTCCCTCAATTTCCTTTTGGAGGACCTTCCTCGTCTTCCAATGGAATTCTTAATCCTAGTGGCACTATTCCGTCATTCAAACCAAATTATTAGATTCCCATCGGTGGACAATTTCCTCAAGGTGGTATGACTCAACCCCCTCTCAGCGGGAAAATTCCTATTGGAATGCAAATCCCAATTGGAACACAACCCCCAATTGGAACACTGTCCCCAATTGGAACACCACCTTCGATAGGAGGACCGACCCCACCTTATGGAAAAAACATACCTTCATCCTTGGCCTAGTATTGGAATCATTTGATACAACATCCTCCTCAATCGACTGGGGGGCAGCAATTTCCATTTGCATCTATGATACCCCCTAGTATGGGCCAACCATATCCAGGTACGTTTAATCCCATTTGGGGCTCAAATGCTCAAACTCATGTCCCTATTCCAGGATACAATACCATGAGCTACTATCCTCTCCAACTGCCACCGAATCTTCCTGGGTCTTCACATTATATGCAGACTTCTTATGGTCCTACTGGTTTGTTGATGGGGCTTCCTCCCCAAAGCCACCAGTACCTGCAGGTGAATCGACAGTTACCCTTCTTGTCCACTTTGGATCTTCCACATTTGTCAAGGATTTTAAATGATCCAATTCGTCACTCTCCCCAATGGCCTTCTATACCAGCCAAGTTACCATTGGACATCCCTAAATTCGATGGAAAAGTGGGAGAGGACCCGAACAATCACGTCATGAATTTTCACCTCTGGTGTTCATCCAACTCGTTGATGGATGACTCTATTCGTTTATGTCTTTTTCAATGAACCCTAAAAGGTTCTGCTGTGAAGTGGTATATAGAATTACCACGAGGTTTCTTCAATGACTTCAATACCCTAGCTATGGCTTTTCTCACACACTACCAGTTACCAATTCGTTATGAAACGGGGACTGAGATTTTGAGTTCTTTCAAACAAAACAAAGCCACTCATATATCCGATCACATTCATGAGTGGCGATGGAGATGACGTCTCATTAAACTCGAGCTCCCCGATTAGTTGTTGGCAGAGTGGTTCACCAAATCATTTGTGAACGACATCAGTCGTGACATTTCCATGGGTGGAGTAGTCACGGAAGAGCAGGCCATAAGTCGTGCTCAATACCTTGGCCTCGTTTACTCACAAACGAGTACTCTTTACGACTTACTACCTGACTTACCTCGTCCTTCCACTTTCGCCACTTCAACTACTCCAGCTGCTTCGCATGCAGCCGATGGTGTGATTGGCACTTTCCAGGCCCAACCACATGCCGCCTCAAGCACCAACCCCAAACCTGCTTCTTCTAATATTCAAAATGCTTCGTCTCCTGCCCCTCCCACCAACAAGACTTCTGAGGTAAATGCAGTTCAATCTACCCCAGCCGGTAAAAACAAATCCAAAAGGGGAAGGGGTAAGAGTAAGGAGGACAAAAATACTTCTCCAACAGAGCGAACTAAAACTACACCTGTTAATGATCGGGATAAGCGAAAACCTCGATACCCTTGTCTTATCTGTGGTGATGATCACTACATGAAGGATTGTCCACAACGTGCTGAGGTCACTAAGTTCCTTCAAGGGGCTCCAAAACCACCTGCTCCATCCATTTTGTCCCAACCCTTCCCGTCTCAACAACAGGCTCAGTTGGTCATTCATGACCAACCCTCATCTTCTACTACATTCTATGTATTGATGTGTACTGCCGATTCAAAGAAGAGTGACATTGCACTCACCACTCAAGCCAAAGATTATTCTCCCTCTAAGGAGAAGTTTGATGACCTACCTCCTTGGTACAACCCTCTCTCATGACTCCACCTACCAACAGTCCTCTTCATCTCGAACGACCGAGCCTCGACACAGTTCTTCGACCCCCCCCAAAGGGAATCGTTTGGAAATCAGATTTCAATCCTCATGCTTGTGCTACCCAGAACTACAGTATTGTTGAAGATCTAGCCCAAGCACCTTCTGCGATGTCAGCCCTCGAAGTCCTTCAAAGTTGTCCCGCACAACGGAAGGCACTGTTGAAAACTATTGGTGGAATCGACCCGATGGATACGAATTTAATAATTTTTTATTGGGAGGATCACATTCCAAGGTTACCCCCTCAACTCGCATTCCAGATCCAAGTGATTGTCTCTGACAAAAACATTTGTCAAACCGTTATCGATGAGGGTGCCTTGACGTGTGTCATGTCTCTTACTTGTTGGAAAGCCATTGACTCTCCCTCTTTGAACGAATCCCAGAACACTCTCAAATCCTTCAATGGTTCCATTTTTAATCCCTACGGTGTCCTTCCTTCATTTCCCATCATGTTAGAAGGAAAAACGATCCAAGTTGAAGTGGAAGTCTTCGACTCTCCCCTTGATTACAATCTTCTACTTGGCCGCAGCTGGATCAATTCCATGCGCGCAATTGTGTCAACCCTTTTCCATGTGGTACGTTTCCCACATCAAGGGAAGGTCATCACTGTCGACCAATTATCCTTCTTTAATTTTGATACCTGTACTGGCAACGTACCATTCATCGCTAAAACCCCACCGGGTTATGAGAATGTCGGTGTAGGCCTTCTCAAAGATTCTTCATTAATGGGTACTTTCCCCATTCCACCACCCGATGTTCCACGCTCATCTGTTTCTTCAATCAACATGATATCCACCTCGATTCATGACATTCCTGCATCTCATGACCCATGGATAGTACCTGACCCTGGAGATTATCTTCGTTACGACGACGAAATGCCGTTAAGTTTGGTCAAATCCACCTATCAGGCCATTCAATCGACAACCTCTTCTACCCCCTCTCTTGGTGAGTTATCTCCAGATCCTTTCCATGTCATTTTCCCCACTATCGAGATGATCATGTCAGTCATGGAGGACACCCCTTGGGATGATGGACATCATCATTCCATCCTCTTCCTAGAGCAACACACCCTTGAGAACTACCAACGGATATCGACCCCGTCGACCGTTGTCGTCATCTCAACCGTACCCGAATCCGCACATGATTTGTTTTCTGAAGAAAATTTAAGCAATATCTCACCCACTATTCCCCTCGACATATCCGTCAAACCTGGGATTGTCGAAAATGTCCATATCGTAGCTTCATGTTCTTCTGACGAAATTGTCACCTACACTTCCCTTTTCAAGGAATTTCGTGACATCTTCGCCTGGAGCTACGAAGAAATGCCAGGTATCGACCCGGACATTGTCATACATGAGATCAAGACATACCCTGACGCTAAACCCATTCGGAAACTCCTTTGTCCCGTTCACCCACGTAAAGCAGCTGCTATCAAGCTCGAAGTCGAGAAACTTCTTAAAGATGGCTTTATTTACCTGGTGGCTCTCACTGACTGGGTTTCCAATCTTGTCCCGATCGATAAGAAACAAGGCGCCATTCATGTATGTGTTGATTATAGGGATATCAATAAAGCTTGTCCCAAAGACAACTTTCCTACCCCCTTCGTCGATCAGATTGTCAATGATTATGCCGAAAGTGAAATCTTCTCTCTGATGGATGGTTTCTCCGGGTATAATCAAATCAACATTGTTCCCAAGGATCAACATAAGACTGCTTTTATTTGTCCTTGGGGTACTTTTGCCTATCGAAAACTTCCTTTCAGTCTCAAGAATACTGGTGCCACTTTTCAATGCGCTATGTCTTATGTTTTCCATGATATCAAGCACATCGTGCAACCATATCTGGACGATTTACCCTCTCACTCAATGCGCTGAGTCGATCACCCAACCCACCTCCGAGCCATTTTCATCTATTGTTGGTTCTACCGTATATGTTTGAATCCTCATAAGTGCGATTTCTACGTGGAATCCGACCGCCTTCTAGGTTTTATCGTTTCACGTCAAGGGATTCGGGTGGATCCTTTAAAGGTTGAGGCCATCCTTAATCTCCCTCCTCCTTCTACACTTTGCCAGTTACAAAGTTTGCAGGGGAAAGCAAACTTTCTTCGTTGTTTTATCCCCAATTACGCTGAGATAACTCGTGGATTTACGTGGTTACTAAAAAAGGGGTCTGAGTTCATATGGGATACCATCGCCAACAATGCTTTTGAAGCTTTGAAATTTTCCCTAATGCGTGCTTCGCTTCTTTTTCTCCCCGATTACAGTCGCGATTATTTCCTCTACCTTTCTACCTCAGATTACACCATTGGTATGGTTCTCATCCAAGAGGATGATGCTAACGATGAACATGTTATTTACTACTTGAGTCAAAGTCTAACGCCTACCGAAATCAAGTATTTACATGTCGAAAAAAAGGCCTTTGCAGCCGTCCAAGCCGTCCAACGCTTCCTGCACTATATCCTCTCACGCAAGACTACAGTGATTTCTAACTGCAACCCTATGCAACACATTCTCACATGTCAACTACTAGGTGGAAAATACTCCAAATGAATTGTGATACTCCAGGAGTTTGACTTGGAATTCGAACGCGCCAAGTCTAAGAAGTCCTTAGTGTTTGCTGAGTTGATATGCGACTTTCCCTATTCTGAAACGGAAAATGTAGTAGCTGAGTCATTACCTGATGAATCCCTTTTCCTCATCAGCATTGATGATCTTTGGTATGGTGATATCATTATATATCTCCAAACCCAGACTTTCCGGCTAACTTTGTCCAGTACTGACCGACGTCGAATACGCTACCAAGCTCGTCAATATATTATCCTCGAGGATACTCTTTATCGTCGGGGGATTGACTCCATTTTTCGACGCTGCCTCACTTTCGACAAGCCTGAGAGAGCTCTGAATGACTTCCATTCTGGAGCCTGTGGTGGCCATATGTCTGGGTATGCTACTACCCAGAAGATCTTACGAGTAGGGTATTTTTGGCCTTCTTTATTTAACGACTGCATAATCGTCATTCAAAAATGCCATGCTTGCCAGACTTATAATAACAAGATACAGTCACATCCCGCTCCTCTTCACCTTGTGGTCTCCATTGGTCCCTTTGCAAAATGGGGCATAGATTTCATGACATGTCACCCCCACTCAATCGGGGGGCATGGATACATTATTGTAGCTGTAGATTACTTTACGAAATGGGCCGAGGCGATGCCGACATTTGACAACACTGGAAAGACTGCAACATTATTCATTTTTAATCACATCATAGCTTGTTTTGGTGTTCCACAGGTTATCGTCACTGATCACGGTAGCCACTTTAGAAACTTCATGATGTTTGAACTTACTGAAAAGTTGGGTCTTCGCCATGAAAACTCAATGCCCTATTACCCACAAGCCAACGGCCAAGTCGAAGCAATTAACAAAGTTCTCTTAACTATGCTCCGACGAATGATAGGGATTCATAAAACAAGTTGGCACACAATGTTATTTTTAGCATTGTGGTCTTACCAGACATCCATCAAGTCTACTACTAGTTTTACACCTTTCCGGTTAGTCTATGGTTTGGAAGCCATTCTCCCAATTGAATGCGAGATACCCTCTTTAAATCTAGTTGTTGAACTTCTACCAAACACTTTTGCTAAGGAAGAACGTCTATTGTATCTTATGCGATTAGACAAAACTCAACGCGATGCTACCCTAGTCATAGAAGCTCAGAAAAAACGTGTCAAGGCCCAATATGAAAAACATGTCAAGCCTCACATTTTCTCCGAAGGAGATCTCATTCTCCTCTATGAACAAGATCGAGATATGCTAGGAGATGGAAAATACAAAGCCATGTGGCAAGGTCCTTATATCATTCAACGAGTTTTGGAAAAAGGGGCTTATGAGTTAGTAGATTATGATGGTATCCCTTTGAGTGAACCCAAGAATGGGTTGTACTTGAATAAGTACTATGCATAAAATCGCATGTGCACAAGTACTTGTATTTTTATTGTATCATACTTCTTGTGTGTTACCACAGCTTGCTTTTGTTGTTATCTGGTCTCTGCCCTTATGTGACATTGTGTTTGATTTCCAGATGTC
>CBVK0100921012.1:19082-35951 GCA_900067695.1 Picea abies | reverse complement strand
TCTTCCGATCTCACTGATGAGACCTTCACTCCAGTAGCAAAGATGGATTCCATACGATTTGTACTTTTCATTGCGACATCCAAAGGATGGGAATTCCATCACATCGACGTGAAGAATGCATTTCTTCATGATGATCTCTATGAGGAGATCTACATGTAGCAGCCCCAGGGATTTATGCATGACTCATCTTTGGTCTGTCGACTTAAGAAGTCCATTTATGGTCTCAAGCAAGCTCTGAGGGCATGGTATGCCAAGATGGACTCCTACCTATTGTCACAGAACTTTGTACTTTGTAAATCAGACCTGAATGTCTACATTCTCAGGACGATTGATTCACTTCTACTTTTAGTTCTGTATGTTGATGATTTGTTGATCACTGGTTGCTCGACTTTAGTGATTTTTGCAGTCAAGAGGATTCTTTTGATGACAGACATGGGTCTGCTACACTTCTTCCTTGGACTCGATATTAGTCAGGATGCATTAGGCATCAAACTGTCTCAGGCCAAGTATCCACAAGATCTCCTTGAGAGATTTCACATGACATACTGCAAGTCTGCTCCAAATCCTTTCTTATCAGGAGTCAAACTTGAGGATGGCGGGGAGACTCCATTGGTTGACAAAACACTATACAGAAAACTAGTGGGGAGCTTGTTATATCTCACACACTCTAGACCAGACCTCTCCTATGCATTTGGCGTAGTTTCTAGGTTCATGCAAGAGCCACATGAGCTACATTGGAAGGTTGCAAAGTGTATCATTTGATATGTACAGTGCACCATCACCTTTGGGATTCATTATGAAACAAACTCTACATTAGATCTCATCAGGTTTACTGATCCTGGCTAGGCTGGCAATAACACTGATCACAAGTCGACATTTGGTTACTCACTCAGTCTTGGTTCTGGGCCTATTTGTTAGTCGAGCAAGAAGAAATATGTCATTTATCTATCTTCAACTGAGGCAGAGTATAAAGGGGTAGTTAACATAACCATTTAGGCTATGTGGCAACAATATTTTCTCACTAAGTTGGGCATTCAGTTTCATCGACTGATTATCATCTGGTGTGACAACTAGAGCACTCTGAAGTTATGCAGAGATCCAGTTCAGAGGCAGCAGACGAAGCACTTCGAGATCCACATGCACTACATCCGGGACTTAGTACACGAGGGGATCATCAACTTATAGTTCTGTCCTTCAACAAAATAGATGATAGACATCTTCACCGAGACCTTCACTAAGCAAAAGTTTCATTATCTGCGAAGTCGTCTTGGAGTGAAGGAAATAGTTTCCTAGCAAATGTAGTTCTTCTTTTTACATACATTGTACCTTGAGTGGGGGGGGTTTCCCATGAGATTTTCCCTCTTTCCGCACTTTATTTCAGTGTATATTTTTTATTTGGGTACCTATCATGGCCTCATTGTCGGGACCCATTATTTATTTTCACCATAATGATATTCAAGGGGGGTGTTGGAGTTACTTTACACACACCTAGGATTTCTTTTTCCTAAATTTTTTCCTTGTTTATTAGTCATAATTAGTCATTATCCAGTCTCCTATATTTTAGGGGAGAATATTCGACTTGGATAATATTCTCTTTTAGTTGACACTTCAGTTTGACTAGTTGAGTTGAGTTTAGATGTTGCATTGGTTTTGTCACCATGCAACATTGGGATCATCACCAGCTAATGCACACTTTCCTTGGGATCATCACCATCTAATGTGCACTTTCCTTGGGATCATCACCAGACTGGCGCATTACCCTTGATTCCCTAAGTTAACTCATCACTACTCTCTGTTCAGTCAGTTAACTAAAGACTAGTTGACTAGTTAACTCAAATAGGTGGTAGTTCACTCTCGTAACTTCTTGAGAGACTAGACTAGGTAGCAGTTCACTCCCGTAACTATTGGTGTGTGTCCATATCACTCTAGACCACCACTATATTGCATTGGTTCTCCTTTAGTGTGCACTCATTTAGTCATACTGAGTATATCATGTGTAAATTATTCATTATACACAATGGTTAATGAGAATTCTTTCATTCTTTCTCTCCTTCTTCTTCTTTATCAAATTCTCTCTGCAAATGTGTGTATTATTGTTTAGCTATATCTATTGTGTGCAGGTTCAACACATTTACAACATCTCGCTCACATTGGGCTATAGAAAACATCTTTGAGCACAATTAACATTGTATTGCATTTATGGAACAATGACCCATCGTTCTAAAGTAAGCGATGTAGTGAATTGTTACAAGGAAAATCTCTCTATGGCTAGGGGAAAACCACAACATACAAACGACACCCAAAAATCAACTTTAATCTCAAGTATCCTATATAAATTAAATCCTAACAAGAGAAGGCTAGAATCCTACCTCATAGACCATCGTTTAGAACACAACCCAAATCTTTATACTTGCAGCTTGTTCTCAACAACCAATATATGAAAGCATGTGGTCATGATATAAAATGTTAGCATATTAATTAGCATAATACATTAACATACATTACAAATACGCCCATGGAAAGTAATACAAATATTTTCAAGATATCAATTGGATGAGAAAATAGTATTTCTATTAATGTAATCAACAAAAGTACATAGGTGAAAAACTTTTGTAACGACACATATCGGAACCGAGAAACCAAGTCCCTCTAGCTAGGTCTCCACCACTTCAATCCTCCACAAAGGCAAGATCACAAGTAGGAGTCAATGAAGTTCTCCATCACAAGATAGGAAGAGCTCGGCGAATGAACACAAGAAGTTCAGACTTTCAAGGACAAAGGGATGTAGACTCAATTGAGGTGAAATTTCTCTAGAGTGTCTTTACTCTTGATCTTGAATTCCCTCTAAGGCTTGGATATGGCTCAATTTATAGCCTCCAAATGGAATTGAAGGGACAAGTTGGAGAATTTCCAATAAATGGAAGGTTAAGGATCATGGATCATTTGACATGGTAAACCTGACACATTTTTTAATTTTTGAGCAACAAAACCGATGTACGTGGGCTGTAATGGAGAAGCCCGCGTATACGTGAGATGGATAATTGATATGTCATATATATGGACACAAGTGTGTATTTTTAGCTCTGGAGTGATAAAAAAAGGGGAATTTAAGTCCGTAGAGGGAAATGGAAGTCCATCAAAGAAAGATGCATGGAGTGTGGAAAAATATGCTATAACAGATGCCCCTAATGTGTGAGGTCAGAGGAGTATATGTGATGGCCGAAATACATTATAATTCCCATAAGTGGAGTAATTAAGACTCAACTAGAAGTACTAGCTACTCATGAGAATATTACAATTCATATTGACTTTGTACACTTGGATACCAATTTGAATTACATTGCAGATCCATGTGGATATATATCAAATAGTTGTTCATGGCCATGAATAGGCAATACAAAGTGGACATGTGCCATAGGCTGTCATAGTCATGAACAAGACACAATGGAGTCCAGTATCAAAATCAATCAAAGATATCTATATACAATGGAGTACAATTTGATCTTCGATGATTATCAAAGTCATATATGTACTGGTCCAATGAAAGATAACAATAAATATGGGGTGATGCTACTGTAAAATGGAGGTCTTCTACACTATCCGCCAAAGGTGCAAGTCTATATTATGTGAATAGAGGAGTTGAAGTCAAACACAATGAGACTTTATTTGATTACCGATCATTAAGGTATACTGTTAACAAACGCGGGACAACCCACCAATAATGAAAGTAGGTGTCAAGGCACCGAGTACATTCAACAAGTGTGAATAAGGGTGTTAAGGTCGAACAATTGAAGAATCCATCGATAAAGATACATTGATGTATTCCCAACTGTCTATGGCGGGAGAACTTGCCACTGATGACTACAATCCTCTAGGAACTCATAAGACTCTAGATCTTGATTCCATAATAGATGATTTGAAGTCGATGGAAGGAGACCTGTTGAAAGGAGAGCATTAAGGCATCTCTCATCATCCAACACAAGGTATAAATAAATAGCTTGATAATTAGGAGGATCTCAGACGAATAGGATGTTCACGAACCAGCTACCATGTGCATCTCTCACATGCACCAGATGCAATTAGTACACAAAAGAGACCCTCTAAATAGTAGCAAATTAGGAAGACTACTAACAAAGGAGAGGAAACCACCAATAAGGCTAATGAAATTCAAGACACTGCACAGGTCCCAATATGTGAATAGATTTCTTGTCGTAGAACACAAGGGAAACCCCCCATTCAACGACCAATGCAGAGATGACATCTAGTGGGTTCAAGGTTACTTACTAATGATGAAAGTAGGCCCAGGGTGCAAGGTAGGACAATAACTTTATGTGATTCTGAGATACACTAAGGGTATGGCTAGCATGGAAAGTCAAGAGTTATGAGGAATTACCGACACAGGCTGATACATCCTTTGAAAAACAACATGAGACAGATGGATAACTCAAGAAACATAGACTTAACACTAATCATTGACAAAATTTTGTGACATAGGAGGCATCAACAAATTCTCTATAGGGACTGGAAGAATAACTAGTCGGAGGAGTAGACTCTAAGTAACGAGCTCAGCTTCCTAAGGTCATGCTAAACCCAAACCTTGTATGACATGGACTCAAGAGTTTGTGCTCTATTCAAAGGCAATATGACTGCTTCTGATAGGAGATAATATTCTTTTTTCACCCATCTTTTTTTTTGGTTTTTTCATAGTCAAAGAAATGTTATGATTCATAGTCAAAGAAATTCTATGATACATGAGAGAAAATGAGTGTCATGAGTAAACAACTAGTTCCAAGCAGTGGAAAATCCCTATGATCAATGCAAGGGAACACATGCGATGCATGGACACTCGGGGGGATGTTTCATCTACGAGTAAAGTGTGTCAAGTTGCAAAGGACATATGAAAGACATTGCTTGGCTAGTGATGAGAATTACCGAGGCAAGAGGCTTATAACGAGAAAGCAGGATCTGACAATAGGCTCAACCATGTAATAAGGATAATGGGATGAAATTACAACTTAAATAAACAAGTGTCCTTTTTTCATAGATGTTAGTCCCCTAGGCACGAAAAAGTATAAAATAATACCTAGGAGAACTCTTCTAGCTAGTGGTGACCAGAGCATTCCTTTTTTGTAAGTAGTCTACTTGGTCTGGAAAAGGGTTAAACTTATACCAAAATAGATTTCCTTTCAAAACCATTTAATGAGTGTGAAAGAGACAAGCTCACTCAACAATATTTTCATTTTTTGGAGTCTAAAAAGAGTTGAACTAAGACTCTAGGATGTTTTTCTAAACAACATAAAATGGGGGAGGCTAGGGCTCCCATGCAGGTATTTTGTCAAAAGCCAACAACTCACTGGTAGCTAACATAATCTTGGGAGAACCCAAAACTTTCCAAGCCGAGGAGGATAAAATACTTGCAGAGGATCCTTCATCTACAATATATCGAAGAATGCACATTATCTGGAAGGCTGTAGAAGAAGGAAGGCAAGGATCTAAAATATCATTCAAATCAAAGGAAACCATCCTAGGGCTTGGAGGGAGCGTATTCGGAGAGAGTGGAATAATCCCTTGTTTCAAAGGTACAAAACTTGAAATTAAGGACATGGTCGAAAGATGCATCACCCCCCAAAAGAGGAGTGGGATTGGTTGAATATTTCATCAGTAATGTCACTTCCTTAGACTCATCACTCTCTAAGAGAAGAGTGGGATCGACCGAAAATTGCATTGGAACGACCACTTCTTCAATGGTTGGTTGAATAAGATGCAAGACAACATGGTCAAGAGATGCATCACTCCAAAAAACAAGAGTGGTGTCAACCGGAGATTGCATCAGAATGATCACTATATCAATCAAAGACGTATTAGAATTTCGAGAAACCAAAGACGACTCATAACCCAAAGGGCCACTAAACAAGGACCATGCTTCTCATACGACTACAATAGTAGGGCACAAATGGGTTAGGTGATCTCCTTTAAAAAGTCTACAAAGGAACTTGGGCTTACTTCCTATACGTCTAGGCTTCTCAATCATATCAATTCCCCCAACATGAATTGTAGTGGCTGGTGACATGCTCCTAGCATGACTTGCAGAGGCTAGTAACACATCTCCAACATGACTTGCAGAGGTTGGTGATGTTTTTCCAGTGAATAGACTTGTGTCCCCAACATGACTTGCAACGAATGGTTTCTTTCCCCCAACATGACTTGTAGAGGCTATTGATAGGTCTGCAACATGACTAGCAGAGGTTGGTTTCAAGTCTCCAACATGACTTGCAGAGGTTGGTGACTTAATTCCAATATGAATCGCAGTGACTAGACTTGTGATTCCAACATGACTTGCAGCGTCTGATTGCAACATCTAAGACCATGGTC
The DNA here is from genome assembly GCA_900067695.1 of Picea abies. Taxonomy (NCBI): domain Eukaryota; kingdom Viridiplantae; phylum Streptophyta; class Pinopsida; order Pinales; family Pinaceae; genus Picea; species Picea abies. The sequence continues at coordinate 29,579 of CBVK0100921012.1, read as the reverse complement.
CCAAGAAAGACTGGTTTTGAGATATCGTGGGCCAAGCATGGTTCCTCCCAACTGATTCATAAAATGTTGTAAGGGCATCATCACCAAGGAAGTTGCTTGCGAGAAGAAAGTGACATGACATGGGTTACTCATTTGAGGATATATATTTCCCTTGGACAAAGGAACTCCGTGCAAGGGGTTTCCCATATTATAAAACTAACTCCCCTAGGATGAAACAACATAGGTTAGAGGGAATTTCACCATGAGAAAAACGTTCATAGGAACCAACAATGTGGAAGAAGGAATGACATACATAATATAAGAAGTATAATGACTTCCCATTTGAGCACTTGCTCCTGGAAAAGTGAAGCTAGGATTGTGTTCAGAGGAAGGGGGATTTTGTTAGAATTTTGTAAATTCATTTGGCTGAGAAAACAAATGACATAGGTAACCTATAGACCAACTTTAAGACCAAAAACTAGCCATTCCGACCTAGAGAGGTTCTCTCTCTAGGTCAGAAAGGCTAGTTTCCGATCTTAAAGTTGGTCTGTAGGTTACCTCTATCATTTGTTTTCTCAGCCAAACAAATTTACAGAGTGATAACATCTTGGCGTCGTTGCCAGGGACAAAATTGAATAAAACTTTCCCTGGGAAAATGACTAAAGTTGTAGTTTTTACCCCTGAGGGTAACCGTGGGTCAAACGTCTATATTGGCTGAAACCTTTACCCTGGTGAATCCAACAAATAATACCAATAATATAGTGTTATAAAAATAGGATCATAGAGCAATAAAATAAAACAAATGTGGAAATAAAACACAGAAGATACACAATTCAATAGAGGCACAGATATATCTAGTTCAACCAGTGTTGGCTACGTCCACCAGAGAAATTGTTAGGTCCTTCCTTTATTATTATCCAACAAATGAACAGATACAACCTACAAGAAACCCATTGTAACTTCCTTTTCTTTTTCTGACAGTCTCCTTCTAGGGAAAAAAAACCCTAACATAACTTCTACCATTAGATCTATGACCTTATAATGAACTATCCATATTTACAATGAAATTACAATATACATTTACAAGGCAAATTTTCCTTCGAGGGCTTTGTCCCCAAACCCCCACCGGGGGCATGCTTGCCCCCGAAACCCCCAACTGGGGGGATAGCCCCTTTGGACCTTGCAGGGGGGGTAACCCCCCTTGCACTCCCCCATGTGGATGAGTGTACATTCTTCTGGGGTGTAAAGTATTCATGGGGTATAAACATGGCTGAAAACAAAGACCTTTGAATCAGGAAGATAATCGTGCTCCACAACCAACAATCTCCCACTTGGAGACTGATCTCAACAACTCTACCGATGTTGTATCTGCTAGACTATGAACCTTCTTGGACCTGGAAATTTTCTCATCTTCACCTTCATGCTTGAAGACCAATTGAAATTGGGGAAGAACTCGATTTCTCCCTGGTTACTCCCTTTGTTAACATGTCTACAGGATTCTGGCTAGTGTGTATCTTTTCCAACTTCAAATTTCCATATTCCAAGGTGGATCATATGAAATGGTACCTTAGTTTTATATTCTTATTCTTCAAATGGAAGGTTGAGTTATTTGCAAGATGAATGGCACTCTCACTGTCACATTACAACTTGCTATTCTCTTGCTTCTTTCCCAATTCCTCCATAAACCTCTGTAACCAAATCATTTCTTTACTAGCCTCTGTAGCAACAACATACTCTTCTTCTATTTTTGAAAGTGCAACAACCTTTTGTAGTTTCAAAATCCAACTTACTATTGTTCCACCTATAGTAAAAACATACCCTATGGTGCTCCTCCCGCTATCTTTATCACCTGCCATATCTGAATCAACATATCCCTGCAGAAAAGTGTCTGAACCTCCAAAACATAATGCATGAGTAGAAGTACCTCTCAAATACCTGAGAATACCCTTTACTGCCTCCCAAATTTCTTTACCTGGATTGTTCATATACCTACTCACAACTCCCACTACATGTGCAATATCTGGTCTTGTGCAAACCATCACATACATCAAGCTACAACTGTTGATGAATAAGGGACCCTGGACATGTATTCTATCTCCTCATGTGTCTTGTGACACATTTCCTTAGTTAATTTGAAATGGCTGGCCAAAGGTGTACTAATTGGCTTTGCATTCTGCATTCTAAACCTCTCCAACACCTTCTCTATGTACTCACCCTAAGACAATGTCAATTTTTTATTTTTCCTGTCTCTTGTTATTCTCATACCAAGGATTTTCTTTGTAGCACCCAAATCTTTCATCACAAATGAATTATCTAATTTCTTCTTTAGCACATTTATATCCTGCATATTAGACCCTGCAACGAGCATGTCATCTACATACAGTAGCAAGATAATATAACTTCCATTTTCTAGCTTTTTAAAATAAACACACTGATTAGAATGACATCTACTATAACCTTGTTCTTTCATAAACATGTCAAACTTCAAATTCCATTTCCTTGGAGCTTTCTTTAGGCCATAGAAGATCTTCTTCAACCTGCATACCAAATTATCCTTCCCTTTGACCTCATACCCCTGTGGTTGTTGCATATAAATCTGTTCCTCCAAATCCCCATTGAAAAAAGTTGTTTTTACATCTAACTGTTCAAGATGAAAATATTCTACTACCACAAGACTTAAAATAGTCCTAATTGAAGTCATTTTAACAATAGGAGAAAATATTTCATCAAAATCTATACCTTTCTTTTGTGCAAACCCCTTTACAACAAGTCTAGCCTTGTACCGTCTTTTTCCTCCATCTTCTTCCTTCAACTTGTAAACCCATTTATTCTGCAATGCTTTTTTTCCTGTAGGAAAATGAACCAAGTCCCAAGTATGGTCATTTACCAAGGAATCCATTTCCTCTTTCATTCCTTGCTCCCACTTCCTTTTGGTGTCTACCTTCATTGCCTCTTCATAACATTCTGGTTCACTAGAATCAGTCAACAATAAATAATACAATGAAGGAGAGTATCGTTCAGGGGGTCTACTTAACCTGGTAGATCTTCTAACAACACTTGCAGGAGTTTGAGGTACATTTTTCTCCTGCTGTACATTTTGATTTTCTGGTTCCTTTGGAATTTCTTTTTTAGTGATCTCATCAAGCACTGTGTATTCTGGTTTTTCTTTTTCCTGTTTCTTTTCCTACAATTGATCTTTTTACATGACCTTCTCATTGAATATGAAATATCTACTCCTAATGATTTTGTTATTTTCCTAATCCCACAAGCGATAACCAAAATATTTAACAACATATCCAATAAAAGTACACTTCTTGGATTTTTCCTCAAGCTTTGTTCTATTTTCTTTATCAATATGGACAAATGTTTCAGAACCGAAAGTCTTCAAAAAAGAATAGTTTACCTTTTTACCTGTCCATGCCTCCTCTAAAATTCTACCATCCAAAGAGCTTGAAGGTCATATGTTTATTAAGTAAACAACAATATCTACAAAATCTACCTAGAACTGTAAGGGTAAACCAACATGCAATCTCATACTCCTTGCATGCTCCATGATTGTCCTGTTCATCCTTTCTGACACACCATTTTCTTGTGGTGTTCTTGGAACTATCTTCTCTCTACGAATACCATGGTATGAACAATAATCACAAACTCCTTCCTTTATTATTATCCAACAAATGAAGGGATACAACCTACAACAAACCCATTGTAACTTCCTCTTCTTTTTCTCACAGTCTTCTCTCTCAGAATACAATATTTGCTATCATACATAGCTGCAATACATTTCCATCATAAAAGAGGGTTGACTTCTAGGGAAAATAAACCCTAACATAACTTCTACTGTTAGATCTGTGACCTTATAATGAACGGTCCAGATTTACAATGAAATTACAATATACATTTACAAGGAAAATTTTCCTTCGAGGGCTTCACCCCCGAACCCCCATCGGGGAACGCTATCCTCTGAAACCTCGTTAGGGTCTTCTTTCCCCTAGACCCCAGGGGGGTTAACCCCCCCTTCACTCCCCCACGTGGATGAGTGTACATTCTTCTGGGGTGTAAAGTCTTCATGGGGTATAAACATGACTGAAAACAAATACCTTTGAATCAGGAAGATAATCAGGCTCCACAACCAACACATAGAGTAGTACAACTTAGAAATCCTGGCTCCAAAGAAAGTTTATACCAGAGCCAACCCTAATCCGGACCCTGTAGCACCCATGTCTGATCTCGAAAAAATTATATGCAGGGAAAAGGAATAGGTGTCGGACCCATTCTATTACCTAGACAGAAACCTATCCTTACCCAAGAAGGGTTTACAAAGCATTGACAACCTTGATTTGGATACACTATTCAAACAAGCCTTGTTCAAGTCTAAATCATAAACCTTCTTGGATGAGATAGTCTTCGATGAAAAGAGGTTTCAATCTTTGATACCAAACAAATTCCCGCGAGCTGCTTTAATCCCCACTCAAGGAATTCTGCCAGTTCCAAACCCTCCTAGAGTAATGGCTGCCAGATTCACCCCTCTTGCCCTACTAGCCCAACTGCATGATTTTCCCTAGAACTATAATCAGAGGATTAAGCTATATGATGTCGAAGGAAATTCCTCTTCCCAAAAGCACTTGGACTTGTTGAATGATTTTGTTGACCTAGAAGAGGTCAATCATGAGGATGTGAAAATGATATTGTTCGCGCAGAGTCTTTCAGGGGAGGTCAGGAAGCAGTTTAAGGCCCTTTGAGTAGCGAGCATCCCTGATTTCAAAGCATTTGAAACATCGTTTCTTGCCAGATGGGGAGACAAAAAGAATCCTATACAACTACTAACTTAGTATAACAATATGAAAATATCACCAAAGGAAATAGTGCAAGAGTTTTCGGCGAGATTCATGAAGGTCTACAACTCAATCCCCACAAAAGTCCAGCCGCCTCCCAGAGCTGCGCAACTTCGATACGCTGATTCCTTTGACAACGATTTCGCCTTGCTTCTAAGAGAAAGGAGATATACTAATTTAGGCACTATGATGAGCGAAAAAATTGAAGGTTAATTAAATCTAATGGCATCGGGAAAGATCAAACCAAAGTTTGACATAAATGGGAAGAAGCCCCAAGGAGACGCGCAACCCTCTACGTCTCGATCGTTAGATGAAAAGTTCTACTTGATGATGAAGAAGATGATGGAAAGGATGTCCATGGAGAACAAGCCCACTACCAGGGAGAAAAATGATTTCCATCCCAGAAATCAAAACTTTAGAAGGGCTCTAGTCCTGCAGATTAGGCAGAGGAACCAAAGAGAGCAGGGTGATCAAAAAATAAGACATCCATTCCAAAAAAACTACACAAATGAAGACTTTGATTAGATGATCCAAGACCAGATGCATTGTTTTGACAACAAAAATACACACATGTTATTAACAAAGGGAGAACATGATCAATTCATGGACGCAAATGATGGTATTATGTTGGAGACTAAGGACATGCTCTCTTTGGAAATAGAGGAGTTCAAGAAAGGATATCACAATGCAATCATGCAACTTCAAAAAAAATACAACCTCGGGAGTATAAAGACGTCTGCAAAGCCTCAACAGACGAATCCCACAAAAGAACCTCAAGTGAACACTCCTTCCTCAAGTCGACCAAAGAAAGACAATCCAGCAAGGGATGCGACAGAGAAAGGAAAGTCAAAGGAGAAATCTTTAACTTTGAGAATGAAATGGCCAAAATTAAAATCTTCGTTCCTTTTAATGAGCTCATCAATAAGGGAGAGTATAGGGATTAGATCATTAAAATGTTAAAGATTGAAGAGGCTCCCGACACCTTGAATGTCCAGGACGACCACCCTGTCATCTTATTTGGTTCATGCATAGAAGAAATTGGCGATACTGAGGACATTACCCCTTTCTATGTCAACCTCAAAATCCATGGCATGACTTTGCACAACATCATTTTGGATTCGAGCACGTCGCACAATATCATGCCCAAGGTGGTCATGAACGAGTTAGGCTTGGATGTCACCAAAACTTATAAGGATCTTTTCTCTTTCAACTCAAGAAAGGTGAAATGTTTGGGTCTGATCAAATATTTCGTCGTGTCGTTATCTCAAATTCCATCGAATAATATGGTCACGGATGTGGTGGTGGCCGACACCCCCCCAAAATTCGGCATGTTGTTATCCAGATTATGGGCTGGGAAATTAAAGGGAACCCTGCAGATGGACATGTCTTATGCTACCATCCCTTTTTTTGGCCAAGAAAGAAGACTGTGTAGAAAGGTTCTTCTTAAGTACATGGTGAGTAGCAATACCCAACTAAACAATCATCCTATCTACTCTGTTGACATCGAAATTGGCTCCTCTATTTTTTACAATGACCTAAACTATTTTGAAAGGGAGGAGCCGACAACTATCATGAATGTCGAAGAAAAGGTTGCACATCAAGTGGAGGAATGCGTAGATCAGAGGAACCACGCAGAAAATGAAATGTGAATATGAGCTTTGAGGGATCTTTTAGTAAGGAAGGAGTTGGAGACGGTGTATGGATAAATCCTCCCAAGGTGGGCTTTAAGATCTGCTCTTACAAGCTCACCTTTGATTGTACAAATAACATGGCTAAGTATGAGGCACTAATTTTGGGTCTGAGAACTTTAAAGGAATTGGGAGCTAAGAGGATAGTGGTGCATGGAGACTTTGATATCATCATCAATCAAGTGAAGGGTATATACCATTCCAAGCACCCCAGACTGAGAGCATATAGAAATCTAGTGTTGGACCTCCTCGAAGATTTCTAAGAGTATAATTTGTTAGTGATCCCCACAGGGAAAAATCAAATTGCGAATGCCCTGGCCACATCGGCTTCAGTGTTTAAAATTCCAATTTTTTTCAATAGGAACTATGAGATTGAAGTCAAACACATGCCCCCAGTACCCAATAATATCAAGTATTGGCAGGTGTTTGAAGATGAAAAACAAGTGGAGAGGTTCCTCCAAATGAGCGATGTGTTCGCTAACGTAAACATTGATGATGAGTGTTGTTGCGAAGAATATGAATATGCAGCTGTGTGCAGTGATGACGACCCCTTTCAAAACTAGATAGATGGAAGGGATATAGTGTAGCTAAAAAACAACATCATCCCCAAAGGATTGGTTACATTAGAAAAGTTGTTTGATGAAAACGATGTATCCAGATATCCCAGGATCACTGTGAATGATGAAGATATTGAGGATTACAACATCGGGACTCAAGAGAATCCAAAGATAATCATATTGTCAAAGATGCTCAGTCCAGAGATCAAGCAGAGATATATCAACCTCATGAAATATTTTCCTAATGTTTTTGCATGGAGTTATGAAGACTTGAAAGTCTATGACACTAGAGTAAATCAGCATGTTATTCCCATCAAGGAGGATCAAAAACCTTTCAAGCTAAAGCTAAGAAAAATCGATCCCCCACTGCTGCCACTGATTTAAAAAGAGGTAAAGAAACTATTTGATGCTAAAATTATTGTTTCTTTGAGATTTTCAAAATGGTCGTCCAACCTTGTGCCTGTAAGGAAGAAGAGCAATGAAATAAGGTTATGCGCGGATTTTTGGAACCTGAACAAAGTATCTCTCAAAGACAACTACCCGATTCCTAAGATGGACTACATCCCACAGAAGGTAGTTGGATCCCAGAAAATGTCGATGTTGGACGGTTTTTCCGGTTACAATCAGACCATGTTACACCCGGACGACCGAGAGAATACAACATTTACAACACCATGGGGAATTTTCATGTATGCAAAGATGCCTTTTGGTCTTATGAACGTTGGAGAAAGTTTCCAAAGGGCTATGGATATAACATTTGATGAGGATAAAGACAATTTTATCATGATCTACCTGGAAAACATCACAGTATTTTCTAACTTCGACGAACAACATCTTGAGCATCTGAAGAAGGTCTTCCAAAAATGCAGAAAGTTTGGCATATCATTAAATCCGAAAAAATCAAATTTTGGGATGCAAGAAGGAAAACTGTTGGGTCACATCATATCAAAGGAAGGCATAAAGATAAACCCTAGTAGGGTGGAAGGGATTCTAAAGATCAACACTCCTCAGAGCATGAAAGAGGTACAATCTTTCTTGGGAAAGGTGAATTTTCTGAGGAGGTTCATTCCGAATCTAGATAAAATTATAAAGCACATCACGAGTATGCTTAGAAAGGGTAATGAGATAAAATGGACCCCCTAAGAGGCAATCGTTTGAAGACATCTAGGTGGCGCTGAACAAAGATCTTGTATTAGCCAACCTAGATTTCACAAAGGATTTTATCTTATTCTCCTTCGCCTCAAAGTAAACCATCGTTGGTGTCCTGTTACAGAAGGAAGAGTAGAATTTTGAAAAGCCTGTAGCCTATTTCAGCAGGACATTGAGAGACTCCTCACTGAGGTATGATATCATGGAAAAAAAAGCATACGCCTTAGTGAAATCCCTCAAGGATTTCAGGATGTATATACTGCATTCCCACGTCATTGCTTATGTTCCTAGTAATTCCATCAAGTATATCCTGACTCATCCTAACCTTGAGGGGAGAAGAGGTAAATGGATTGTAGTCATGCTAGAATATGACCTCGAAATCAAGCCTACAAAGCTGATTAAGGGTCAGGGGCTTGCAAAATTGATGGCGTAGTCAAACTGTGATGTTTTGGGAATAAAATTAATTGTTGATTTGTCATATAACCCTCAAGAAGAAGCAATCCCGCAGATATCTCAAAAATTCATTGATTCACCTTGGTACACTAACATCATTTACGTATTGAGAAATTTGCAAGGTCCTCCAGGTTTAATAAAAACCAAGGCTAGGTTTTTGAAGTTGAAGGTGACTAAGTTTTGCATCCTAGATAACTCTCTATATTGGAAATATCCATGAGGGATCTTGCTAAATTGTTTGCTAGAAGAAGACACATAATGATCTATAAAAGAGTTCCACAAAGGGGACTATGGGGGGCATCATTACTGGAAGACCACCATGCATAAAATATTGAGGACATGATTTTATTTTCCTAGTATTTTTGCAGATGTTTATAGGGAATTTTTCAGATGCCAAGAATGCCATATATTCGATGGAAAAAGAAAGTTGCAACCTCTTACATTGAAACCTATCTCCGTCAAAGCACCGTTCATGCAATGGGGTTTGGAATTTATAGGAGAAATCCATCCTCCATCCTCGGATCAGCATAGATGGATACTAACGACCACATAATACTTCACCAAATGGATCGAAGCGGTCCCCACAAGGCAAGCTACCGACACAATTATCATTCAGTTTCTGGAGAACAATATCTTGTTTAGGTTCTGGTGCCTTGTAAACATGATCACAGATAATGTAGCAACATTCAAGTCCAAGAAGATGGAGAATTTTTGTAACGATTACAACATAACCTTGGGACATTCTACAACTTATTACCCATAGGGTAATGGATTGGAAGAATCATCCAACAAAAGCTTAACCATGATTATTAAAAGGCTCCTACAAGAAAACACAAAGGCTTGGCACAAGAAGCTTATCTACGTGCTATGGGCGGACAAAAACACTACCAAAAATTCCATCTCCACATCATCGTTCCAAAACGTATATGGCACGGAGGCAATTTTCCCCACGTCATTGGGATTTCCTGTCAGGAGGTTGCTGCAAGAGAAAGAGGCCAAACCAAATGACACTCAGAGGAGGATAAACCAATTGGTTCATGTGCAACAAATGAGGGAGTAGGTCTTCAACCGATCACAACTTCACCAAGAAAGGATGAAGAATACTTTTGATAAGCACTCTAAGCAGGAGGATTTCAAGGTAAATGATCCGGTGCTAAAGTGGGATGCAAGGAATGAAGACAAAGGAAAGCATGGAAAATTCAATCATTTTTGGATGGGGCCATTTAGGATTGTCATGTATCATGGGAACAATTCATATCTGCTACAAGAGCTTAATGGAGAACTCACTGGTGGGGGACCTATGAATGGCAGGTTCCTTAAACATTATCTCATTTAGAAAATTGAAAATTGAAGCCTAGAGCGAAGGCCCTACGTTTATGCTGAGTCTGGTCATGGCTATATCACGTCGGGAGATATAACGACCATCATCACTTCATTATGAAGTAATAAAGGATAAGAAATCATGACACTCATATCACATATACTCTACAACTCTTATCATGTGTACTTTGCACACTCCCAAGTGTACCTGTCGTGCGAGTGTGCTACATGAATCTTTAGCCTACTTAAAAAATTCTCAAAACCATGGATTCAACATCCTCTGTCATGATTCCATCCCTTTCCCATTCAATTATAAATTCCAGTCACCCTGCATGTTTCTCTTTTACCATCCGATTTTATGCGTTATTTGTGATTTTTCCTGCAAGTCTTGATTTTGTTAATGTTTATGCCATTATTATAGTTCTTTGCATTTCAATAGATAAGAGCAACATAAGAACAAGATCATTGAGAAATACACATTCACAAGAGACACAACATTTATCCTGGGAAACCCTC
>CBVK0100921012.1:0-19077 GCA_900067695.1 Picea abies | reverse complement strand
CATTTATCCTGGGAAACCCTCTAGGGGAAGAAAACCCAGCAAAAACTTCCTTATCATAAATTGCCAATACAATGTCAAGAGATAACTCAAACCAATACAGATAGTCCTCTCCAAAAGATGCACCACTCTTCTCCCTCTCTCCAAATGGTAAGTTGCAGCTTGCCTCTAAGAAATGAGCAAGTGTTTTGTGTGTTAGAGTGAGGTGCTAGCCTCTCTATATATACAAGTCTGGCACGTGTGAAGGGTCTTCACTGGTAGGGCCGACCTCTCACTCTGGGTGGGTAAACCCACCTTTATTATATTTCTGGGTCTCAATAATAACTGTTGGGGCCGACTTCTTATTCTTCATATTACAATTGTCTGTTGACCAATCCACAAAAGGGGATTTGGTCCTAATACAATTACCGACATGATTAATCCACAATGGGGATTAATCTTATAAATAATATATCAATAATAATAAGAATACTCTTTGCAGTTATATTATTTCAACACTCCCCCTTAACAAGAAGGGTATTCTTCAACAGAATCATGCGAGAGAGGTTTGCATCATCAGTGGCATCAATAGGAAAATATTGTCAATATCATCTTGGAACATTGCCTGGCAAATTTATGAGTCATCAGAAGTTTTCTTCATCGGCAGCATCGTCATTCTCGAAAGAATTCCATCATCATCTGCATCAATATGTATCAGTAAAAGTGATACCTCATCACAACACTAGGCTAGCACATCACAGTACTACATTGGCTCAATGTCACAACTATTAAGCTGGTAGCTCAGTGTCAGTCACATCTTGCTTTACGTCTAACAACTAGGTCAGAAGCAAGGTATATGTCATCTTGCTTTATGTCTAACAACTGGGTCAGAAGCAAGGAATCATCTTGATTTACGTCTAACAAATGGGTCAGAAGCAAGGAACACATCAACATATTTCTTTACGTCTAACAACGAGGTCAGAAGCAAGGAATCATCTTGCTTTACGTCTAACAACTAGGTCAGAAGCAAGGAACACATCAACATCTTTCTTTACGTTTAACAATGAGGTCAGAAGCAAGGAATCATCTTTCTTTACGTCTAACAACTAGGTCAGAAGAAAGGAACACATCAACATCTTTCTTTATGTCTAACAATGAGGTCAAAAACAAGGAATCATCTTGCTTTATGTCTAACAACTAGGTCAGAAGCAAGGAATCACACATCATCTTGCTTTACGTCTAACAGCGAGGTCAGAAGAAAGGAATCATCTTGCTTTACATCTAACAACTAGGTCAGAAGAAAGGAATCACACATCATCTTGCTTTACGTCTAACAACGAGGTCAGAAGCAAGGAATCATCTTGCTTTACATCTAACAACTAGGTCAAAAGCAAGGAATCACACATCATCTTGCTTTACGTCTAACAACGAGGTCAAAAGCAAGGAATCATCTTGCTTTACGTCTAACAGCGAGGTCAAAAGCAAGGAATCATATATGCTCCCCCTTTCAGGGAGGGTCCTTTTGGACTATACCAATCTTATCTTGAAAGTGTTCAAATTTTACATGAGATAGAGGTTTGGTCAACACATCAACAACCTGTTCATCCATGCTAATATACAGGAGCTTCAAGGCTCCTCTCTGTACCATGTCACAGATGTAATGATAGTGAATCTCTATGTGCTTCGATCTGTCATGGAATACATGATTCTCTGTCATCTTTATGCATCTATGGTTGTCACATAGGATCGTGGTTGCTTCCATTTCTAGGTCAAATAGACCGGTCAACAAATTTTGAAGCCATATAGCTTCGTAGCTAGCAGAACATGCGGCAATGTACTCTGCTTCTGCTGTGCTGAGAGCAATATTGGATTGCTTCCTACTCTACCACAAGATCATGGCTGATCCCAAACTGAAACAACATCTGGAAGTGCTTTTTCTGTCAGCAGCACTTTTTGCCCAATCTGCATCAGTGTATCCACTCAATGTGAATTTATGATCTCCATCATAGCTATGACCATAATCTATTGTACCTTTAAGGTACCTCATCACATGTTTTGCAGCCACTAGATGAACACGACTGGGCTCTACTAGAAACTGACTCAAGGTGTTCACTGCAAAACAAATGTCTGGTCTGGTGTTTGTCAGGTACATCAATGATCCAATAATCTATCTGTACAGTGTGGCATCTATCAAGTCTGACGAAGTATCAACCAACAACTTCAGCTTCGTTTCCATGGGTGTATTCATGGACTTAAATTCTAGCATGTCAAATCTCTTTAAGATTTCGACTGTGTACTTCCCTTGGTTAAGGAAGATCCTTTCTGGACTCTGCCATACCTCAAGGCCTAAGAAGTAATGCATTAGGCCAAGGTATTTCATTTCAAATTCTACGGCAAGTCTCTTTTTACATTCAGTGATGAGCTTTTCTTCTCCAGTTAAGAATAAGTCATCCACATACAGTAGTAGGATTACTGGTTCATTATCCATAATTTTGAAGTAGAGATTTGAGTCTTCTTTACTCTTGGTAAAGCCTAAGATCGTCAAGAAACTGTCTATACAGCCATACCAAGCTCTAGGGGCTTGCTTCAATCTGTATAAGGCTTTCTTCAATCTGCAGACATGAGACTTCCTGTCTTCAACCTCAAATCCTTGGGGTTTCTCTATATACACTTCCTCTTCAATAACACCATTCAGGAAAGATGTCTTCACGTCCATCTGGTGCAGCTTCCATTTTATCTTACCTGCAAGAGCTATGATGGTTCTAATTGAAGTGTATCTGGCTACAGGAGTGAATGTCTCTTCATAGTCAATGCCTTTTTTTCTGGGAAAAGCCACGAGCGACAAATCTTTCTTTATATTTCTCAATACTTCCATCAGCAACATGTTTTATTTTGAAGAGGCATCTTGATGATACCACATCCTTACTTTTTGGTCTGGGAACTATTTCCCATACATCATTCTTGATTATGGATTGGTATTCCTCTATCATGGCATCTTCCCATTCCTTCTTTTGAATGGCTTCTTCAAAGCAGGTAGGTTCTTCATTTAGTAGATTGCACATCAAAGCCATGTAACTGGAGAATGGCTTTGGTCTTTTCACCTGTCTCATGGTTCCTTCTGGAACACCATACTTTTCTCCATATTGAATAAGCTCTCTTTCCCAAGCAGGCTTTCTTTTATGGGAGAAGGTCATTTGAGGAGATTCTTGAACTTATGTTATATCATGGTCTTCAGGAGTCTCCTCATCAGGAGAACTTACGACTTCCCTTACTGGTTCTGCAGCTCTGGGAACTTCACTCATGGATTCTGCAATCCTGGGATTTATAGGTTCCTCTTCATATACTTCTTCAAGATGACATCTTCTTGATTTCTTAAGTGCTGCTTCTTCATCAAAGGTCACATCCCTGCTGATTTCAATGTGGTGGTGACCAGGTATGTAGATTCTGAAGGCCTTGGAGACCTCACAGTATCCCACAAATATTCCCTTCTTTCTGGAGGGTTCTAGCTTGTTTCTTTTCTCTTTTGGTATATGAATAAACATTGGACAGCCAAATATTTTGAGATGGCTTACCTCTGGCTTCTTTCTGGTGAACATATCTTCTAGGGTCTTGAACCCAAGTGCACTATGGGATAATATGTTCTACACATAAACAAATTCCATTGCTACTTCTACCCATAAGCACATAGGAAGATCTTGATCGTGAATCATGGTCTTTACAGCTTCCATAATTGTTCTGTTCTTCCTTTCAGCTACACCATTTTGTTGGGGATTATAGGGAGTAGTGAGTTCCCTCTTGATCCCAACATCTTTGCAGAAGTTCACAAACTCTTTTGAGGTATATTCTCCTCCATTATCTGACCTGAGTATCTTAATCTTTCTTTCAGAAAGATTCTCTATCAAGCCTTTGAATTCCTTGAATTTATTGAATACTTCATCTTTAGATTTCAAGAAATATATCTAGGTCTTACGAGAATAGTCATCAATAAATGATACATAGTATACATACTCGCTAATGGAGGATGATGGCATTGGGCCACACACGTCTGAATGAATGAGTTCCAATACTCCTTCTGCTTTGCTATCCCTTTTTGGAAAAGGGTTCTTGATATTCTTCCCTTGCGCACATCCATTGCATATGCCTTCTTGATCAACCTTGAGTTCTGGTAAACCTGTGACAGCTTTGCATATGTATGGTAGTGCCTTGTAGTTGATGTGGGATAATCTTCTATGCCAATGTTCGCATGAGTTTTCGATGGCATGGGTCATCGCAGTTTTTGGGTGACCCTTCAACTTATATAAGCCATTTTCTTCATTTCCGATGATGATTGCTTCATTTATGGTTTCTCCATTAGCCCACATAAGAACTTATCTATAGCCTTTCTTGTCTAAAGTTGATATGGAGAGTAAGTTCTTATTTAATCCTGGTACATAGAGTATGTCCTTCATTGTTATTGAGTTTTCTGAATCTAGCTTGTAGTTTGATTCTCCCACTCCCTTGATGGGATATTGGTAATCATCTCCAAGTGTCACTTTCTGAGAAAAATTCTTTTCTGAAATACAAGAGAGTATTTTTCTTACCCGTCATGTGTTTTGATGCACCGCTATCAATGAGCCATGTGTCCTCTCCAGGTGATATAGATCTTGAGAGGGCCGAGATCAAGACATGGTACTTAATTATCTTCATAGGTGGTTCTTCATCTTCGACTATGAGGGCATGTTGCCTCTTGTGTTTCCTCTTGTATTCTTCTCTTCTAACTAGACAAGAATTCGCCTTATGTCCCATCTTATCGCAATGATAGCATTGTATGGATGAGAGATCTCTTCCCTTGCGTTGTCCTTTCTTCTGAAAAATTGTTGGATGAGATTCTTTGTTGTTGAATTTGTTTGATGGTTGAAGTTCTTTATGAGTTTCCCTTTTGAAGTAGGGTTTCTTCCTTCCTCCTTTTGTATGAGTAGCTAGGGCTTGATCATCATCCCTTTCTCGTAGTGCTTCACGGTTAGCTACCCTTGTCTCTTCTTGGATGCATTCTTCCCATAAGCTCTCAAATTGCAGTTTCTCCTTTCTGGCACATATCATCTGGATGAAAGCATCCCAAGGTCTTGTGAGACCATTTAGGGATTTCATTACAAATTCATCTTCATCTATAGTGTCTCCAATCAATTTTAACTGTTCTTTAATTTCTGAGATCCGGGAGAAATATTCTTGAATCATTTCTCCTTTCTGCATCTTGGTATTCTTCAATTGAGATATTAGATTCATCTTTCGGTTGATGTTCTTTCCTTCGTATAGTTTGATTAGAGATTCAAACATCTCTTTCGGAGTCTTCTTGGATGATACATATGGGATCAGGTGGTCTTTGATTGAATCTGCAATGATTCTTTGAGCCCTGATTGAGTCCTTCTAAGGCTTTGCTTTCTCTACGGCATCCTCAGGTTCCACCACTTCTTCTTTGATGAATCTTGCTAGGTCATTCTATGCAAGGATTAGACCGATCCTATACTTCTAGGCACGGAAGTTGTCTATGCCTTCTAGTTTCTCAACAAGCTTTGTGCTTGCAGACATCTTGTACTTGAGGCTATGAAAAATGACCAAAAATGAAAATGCTTAGAATCAAGTTTTGACCTTACCAGGAGGTGCGCTTGGCTGAGGCGAGTAGCCTGGTGTACTAGGATTTGAGAAAATCCAATTTTTTCCCCTTCAAATCTGATCTGCAGATTTCTAGATTGGTGCTTCTGGTACTTCGGGAACTTTGGTACTTCTGGTACTTCTAGTACTAGTTTTCTGGTACTTCTGGTACTTTTGTGAAACTAGGGTTTCACTTTCTAGGAGATCCAACCACTGAAAAGGTGTGCTCTAAGTGCAAAAATGATCCTTGGGGGAGGGCACAACTTTCTAGGTATTTTTGGAGCTGAAAAGCTTCACTTTTGAAAAGCCCTAATTTGCAAGTATTGCAACAGTGACGTTTTTCTCTTGCAAAATATGATTCCTTCAGGTTGGCTCTGATACCATGTTAATGTTTATGCCTTTATTATAGTTCTTTGCATTTCAATAGATAAGAGGAACATAAAAACAAGATCACTGAGAAATACACATTCACAAGAGACACAACATTTATCCTGGGAAACCCTCTAGGGGAAGAAAACCCAGCAAAAACTTCCAGGGGAAGAAAACCCAGCAAAAACTTCCTTATCATAAATTTCCAATACAATGTCAAGAGATAACTCAAACCAATACAAATAGTCCTCTCCAAAATATGCGCCACTCTTTTCCCTCTCTCCAACTGGTAATTTGTAGCTTGCCTCTTAGAAATGAGCAAGTGTGTTGTGTGTTAGAGTGAGGCGCTAGCCTCTCTATATATACAAGTCTAGCACGTGTAAAGAGTCTTCACTGGCAGGGCTGACCTCTCACTCTGGGTGGGTAAACCCACCTTTATTATATTTCTGGGTCTCAATAATAACTGTTGGGGCCAACTTCTTATTCTGCCTATTACAATTGTCTGTTGACCAATCCGCAAAAGGGGATTTGGTTCTAATACAATTACTGACATGATTAATCCACAATGGGGATTAATCTTATAAATAATATATCAATAATAATAAGAATACTCTTTGCAGCTACATTATTTTAATAGAGTTTTCTCGCTGCGGAAAATCCAATTGCCATCAACTATGTCATGAACCCAATTAGTCAAGATTATCGCGTTTTCTCCATCTCAAGACATGGTTAAGAGCATGTTGGAGTTTGCCACAATCTAGTCTATCAGGCGACAGTTCCTCTCATGGTCATATTTTCATCCTCAAAGTTTTTCCTTGTCACGCCCAAATTTTATGTCGTGCTTCCCTACTGCAGCGAACCTATCGTTATTGTTATCACAACATCGATCTGTTTCTGTGCCGAGAGTCTTCATGGCACCTGGAGGCCGCACAGTGAATTCCTAAAGTCATTTCCATGTTTCAAGCAAAGTTTCTGCCACTTCCACTCTGACAAGACTTGGCGAAGAATATCATCCTCCATTTTCCACACGAAGAGGGTGTCATCCTTTGTTACCGCACGCGCCAAACAAACACACGTTGCATCATGACAACATCCCAAGACATAAGGAAGAGGGCGCAAAGTGGCAGAGCTGTGAGGCCTGAGCCTCAAGACTTGGCATTGATCAACGAAGATCCAAATGTGAGGGCATCTTTCGAAAAGGTTAGATGCATGCACTATTGTGAGAAAATTGAAGGATACAATGTGAAACTGGTGGAACAGTTTACGCTCATTTTTAATGGGTTCCGCACGGTTATTGCAGGAATCACATTCTGGTGATAGAGGAAACTATGTCAGCCGCGACGGAGATCCCTTCACGTGGTGAAAGGTGGTATAAGGGCATACCTTTAGACATGATATGATATGAATAATTCATCAAACCAAACTGCCTAAACGGAAAGATCGAAACGGGTGTTCCAAGTCGGTATCTATGGGAGCCTTTTTAGAAACTATTGAAGGTGATTAGAAAGTATTTCACCTGTGAAATAAGGTCTGACAGAATATACCCACATCACGTCAGACTATTGATGCATTTCACAGGGAAGAGGCCTTTGAACTTACCTTTCTTCTTGCACCAAAGTCTAGGAGGAATGGCAGACAACATCAAGATGAAACAATCCAACCGAAGAAGAACTTATCCCATATCTCATTCATCAAGTTGTTGATAGTTGAGGAATTGAGGCGACTGGGAAAGGACCAGGACTCGTTTATGTTTTCAGCCGACATCCCTAGGGACCCCAAAATAGATCCCCCTCTATCCATGGGAGAAACAACATCTTGCAGCGCAGAGGCGAGAATAGAGGGGGATGTAGGAAAAGGAAAGATAGTGAAAGGATTGTCACCCCAACAACCAGTACCCTGGAGAAGAGGCAGGCCAAGGAAGAACAAGGAGCCCAGGGAGGCCCAAGCTCCAAATGAACTGTGTGCCCAATCTATTGTTGAGAAGTTACTCATGCACATTGTTCAACTAGAACCTGTCGAGGGTTCAAGTTGGGAAATATGTGATAGACGAAGAAGGTTGAGCACTGAAAGCATGGAGGTTTGAGAGTCGTCGCAATAGATAAAGCAAGCGCAACTCGCTATTGCTGAGTTGTACCATGAGAACAGAGAATTGAGAAAGCAATTAGTGGAAAGGACTGTTGAAACATTAGCATCACAGAGCCGAGAAGGGAATGTGAATTGGCTCAAGAAATAGCTCAGAAAAGTGCAAGACATGATCATCCAGCTGCGCGAGGAACAAAGAATGTCAGATGAGAGAATCACAAAGCACTTCAAGGAATGTGGACCGACCATGGAAAATGTCTGCACGGATCTAGCCAGTGCTCAAATGAAGCTAAAGGGGAACGCAGTCTTGCGAATACAGGTAAAAAATATGAAAAGGCACAACTGGTCTCTCAAGAAAATGCTTAGAATATGAAGACTACAAATAAGGCCAGAAACATAATTGACCGAACCTCGTTTTTTGTATTTTTGAACATGGCACAAAATTCCTCTCTCCTCATGTCCCATTTCCTGCTAGGAAGCAAGGAATCTAACGGGTATCCTCGTGGTGGATATACGTCGTGAAGATGTTGAAAACCCACCTGTCGAGAAGGACAAGTGTAGGTGGAATGCACAACAGTTTTGAAGGAGATGCATGGTCCCCTGACCATTGTTTCCATCTGGAAAGCACGAGTGATAGTACACAATCATTCTCCATACCAAGCCGCCACATGCATACTACAAACAATGATCACGCGAAATCAATCAAATCTTGTTACAGTGGGTGGCAGAATTCTGACAAAGTGCTCGATCATTCGGGTGACCCTTCAAAGGAAAAACATTGATGCATCACTTCCTAATAATGGAATCTTGTTGATGACCGAATGATCATAGTAAATACATTGGTTATGACATGATTGGGTACAATCAGCTTCCTATTCTTAGTAAGTCCCATTCAAAAGATCATCTGGAAGGGAATAACCAGAGCCAAAATTCTAGGAGTATTAGTTTGGAGCATGGCAGCCCAAGGGACACATCTTTTTCTATATATTGCATCTTTTCAATGTAAGCTAGGTTGGTTGGCAAAGTAGTGTAGATAGTTGACTGTTGAATGTAACTTTTGAATCCGATTGAAATATAATGCAAAGGTCCTGAGACTTTGATGAAAAGATTCTAATGGTGGTGGTTTGATGTATTGTGATCTCTCCTATGTATGTACTTCATTTTTTTTGTATATCCATGTCTTTATTCCGTTTAAATCGAAACGTTTAATAAGTCTAGAATTCATCGCTCATTGCTTTAGAATTCACCATTTAAACTCCCTCTGTTTTCTTCTAAGTAATTTAGAATTCATCTCCAATGGTGGTCTGAGTTGATTTATGTACTTTTTCTCTCACCACACGCAACGACATTTGAACTAAAAGATCATTGCCTGCTTAGCCTTAATCCTCTCAAGTTTTAGTTACCAAGTCATTTATTTCTCTCGCTTTCTGGAATTTGACTCCATGTCCCAAGATTTTGTATTCCCTTTCCAAAAGAACTAGAAACATTTCACGAACGCAATAAAACTAGCCGACATTTCAAATCCATTATCTATTAGTGACTAAGTCTCAGAGAGAGACCTCTCTAGGTCGGAAAGGCTAGTTTCTAGTCTTAAAGTTGGTCTGTAGGTTACTTCTGTCATTTTATTTCTCAGCCAAATGAATTTACAGAGTGCTAACAGATTCCAACCTCCTACCATAGGATTTGATTGAGGTATATGACCCCCACCAAACAAAAAAAGGAGAATAAGGAAGCATCATGCCCCCAGACCCAAAACTCGGATTCACATAAGAGGATGAAAAAGAGGATGAAAATTGCAAAATCATATCTGGCATACCAAAAGAGAAAGGATTAGTGGCCAAAGGTATTGAATGAGTACCATGATTCGACAAACCGTACAAAAATACAAAAGGATTCATCCCCATGGACATAGCAGAGACCATGGGCTGGGTAGTGCTAATTGAGGGAGTCTCGGGGGCTCCACCAACCATAACAGTCAGAAATCACGATGTAATACAAAATCCTAAGGCTAACTAATAATCAAAGAGCACACTCCTAAATAAAGCTAAAATCCAATGCACACAAACAAGATATGATGGCTGAAAGGGACCTCCCGAACTAAAGTAGGTATGCCTCGCCCAAGGGGGCTTGAGACTCCGCAACAATAGAGTGGAGGAGTCAGAACCAGTGATAAGGACCCTCATAGGATTCAAAGCGCATTCGGTCATATCCCTCTGGAGAGGAAATAATCCATACATTTTGTGTGTTTTCCGATCCCTATTTGACCCAAGGTACTTGCAGAATAACCCCTGCAAGTAACATTTGCAGCTACCTATGTCAAGCAACTAAAGTCACCATGGTATAACCAATGCTTAGGCGAGTAGTCACAAGTCCGATCCATCATATGGGAAATGTAGAAAAGCCTGAAATATCGAAAGCACCACCTATCATGGAGGTAAAGGCACTAGCAAGACCCCCAAATACGAATAGAACCCTAGAAATATATTTGATGCTAGGAAGGTGTTAGCGACATTTCTTGTCTTGGGACTAAGAGCATCCAGGTCTACAGGTTGCACAAAGAATGCCCAAGCGTAGCACGTAAAGCCCCATTTTAGGCTGAAAATCAAGTGAGTGGGCAAAATTAGGTTGTCATTGGGCCAGATTCATCCATAGGGGTAGATCGACGGTCGGCGGGAAATCGCGATTAGCAGAGTTGCACCGGGATTAGCATGATGGATAGCGTCTATATACATTAATGAAGGATCTCGGCCATCCATCCAAAATGACACGTGTTGTGCGATCATGTCATGTTGGCATTCGAGGATTTGAGGGGTAAGAGCTCCTCGTCATTTTACGTCTCAAAAATCCGAACCTCGAAACCCCGATAAGCGCCTTTGAAGCTAAGCCCATGGTCCTAGCACCTAGTCACATCAAGTGAGCCTGATAATGGAGGAAACCCTCTTCTAACATCAAATGTCATCTCGATCGTTCCTCTGGAGGACACGCGATGTACATCCATGCTTTCGCGGTTTGGTCAATCAGGATTTTGAGAAGCGTTGGATCATGAACCCCCGGTGCCAGAAATCCCGAAAGAATCGGGACCGTCCATCTGAAGGACACATGACACAAGATCTGGGCCACAGGTGGGGCCTTTCAGGATTTCAATAGTGAAAGCACCGAAGTTATCTCAGCCATCCATCCATCGATGAAACTCGGGCGCATTGGACTTAAAGGGGGCATGGATCTAGGCGACCAGGATCTACATGCTCGGATCTACGGTCAGGAGTGGATTCCGGAGCCCCCCCACCTTTCTACCTTTAAGAGAAGGGGGGGGTCCAGAATCAAGGGCACACCTCTCCGACAGCTACGATCAGAGCGCCTGGATCAATGACACACATCGGATTCCGGAGCCCCCCCGCCTTTCTACCTTTAAGTGGAGGGGGGGAGGGGGGTCCGGAATCGAGGGTGCACCTCTCCGATGGCTACGATCAGAGTGCCCGGATCAACGGTGCACAGGAAATCCCACCCTTCTCAGTCGCTTTTCTTTTAATCAATGTGGGGCCTTCCCCCGTCGTGTCACTTCCCAAGCCGCCACTCCCCTGCAGCCTATCTTCCACTTCACTTCATAGCATGGCCCTTCTGCAGTCCATCATCCTCCTTCTAGCTTCCATGTGTCCTCCTCTCTCCACGTCACCTGTCCAAGCATCCTCGTGGCACACCTTTCCCTTTTTCTCATTTTCTTCTGACACCTCATGCTAGGTGTTCTTCATCTCCCAACTCACCTCTCCTCCTTCAGTCCTTCCGCCTTATGACTTCCCTGTCATCTCCCTATGACATTGTGCCTCATCATAAGAGCACTTCAGCCCTCCCCCCCCGGCTATGTATGGTCATCCCTACTCCTAATCCATTTAAGTCCCGCGCTTTGTGTCTCCTCTGCCCATTCACCACTCCCATAAAGGGAAAGTCCAACAACGAATTAAAAGCACGTCGATTTTCCCACGGGACTGTCAGGGGTTTGATTGCGTCTGCCATAGGTGCACAATCATTCAGAGACTACAGGTGTAGATTGTCAGAATCCATGCAAACACAATTTTTTTAATACAACATCTCGATTTTGTTGCTATTGTTGTTTCGAGTATATGTAGGCGTTTTCGCCATTTTTGTAGGTATCGATGGTAGAGCAAAGCTCCCGACTGTAAAGTTTCAGCAACACTCTAGTTCTCTAGTTATGCATCTGTATGCGAGATTTCTTGTTTTATGACAGACAGTCTTTCTTACTCCATCTAATTTTCATCTTATGCTGAGAGAGTTTGTGAACGACTGATTCGTGCGAATTGTTGCAATCATGTTATGATAAAGGATTTATTGTTGCAATTTTGTATTCTCTGGTGCTTTGCGTTTGAATGTAAGAAGATCTTGCGTTTAGATGCCTTCTCCTATAGTCTGTTAGAAGCCTGATATTTATAACAGACCCTTACACTCCTCTTATACAAGTCTTCCCCCTACTCACCCTTATTACAACTTACTGTTTGGATTTTATCTAAGACCTCACTTTCCCATGCATGCATGGCCTGGTTTAAGAGTTGGAATAATATTGTTTCGAGTTAACTTCCAGTCAATCACCCTTTTCATAAATAAATCATGACATAAACTGATGGGCGTCGGGCTCTACTCCTGCAAGAAATCCAAGAGTGACTTCCATCGCCAACATTTCTGGTGCCATTGCCAGGGACGAAGTTGAAAATCTTCCCTAGGATTGAACGACATTGAGCTTCTAATTCTGAAGGTGCATCAGGCATCAGAGCCCTTGCAGATTTATACTATGCACTTGGTGACTCCATTGTGACGACTCCACTATGGCGAACCTACCGTGTCAATTGTGGCTTTCAGAGGCAGACACACGTGGTCCCATCCACAGCTGCCTCTAGCTACACCTGAGACTGATCGGGAGGTGGTCCTTGGAAAAGGAAAGGCCTCTGAAGGAGAAGCTGTCACCGCTGAACTAGGTAATCCGCCATCTCCTTCTATAAGAACTCCATTTTCTCCTCCTCGGTTTCCTAGTAGACCGCTTTCTGAAGTTTCCCATTTCCTGAATTTCGGGAGTGTTCCTGTTGAGGTTTCCCCCCCTGGTTTGGGATTAGAGGGAGAAATCCTTGTTACTCCCATTTCTCCTGAAGCTGTACCTTGGCGTAGAACCAGGACCACAGAAGATTTCCCCACTCTTGGCTTTACCGCTCCTCCTCTTGTTACTGTTGTCACTTCTGCACAAAGGGAAACATCAACCGACTTAAGCTTGATAGCCTTCTCCCTAAATCCTCTATTGTTTCCCACTCCCATTAGAATCTCATCCCCAATATCCCCTTTTCGAGCTCCTTCTCCTCTGAGTTCTCCTCCACACAATATCCCTATGGTAGGAGCAAATCCCCCTATGACCAGAATGGAGGCCATTATAGCCACTAGGTATGCTCCCCTCCTGCTACCGCAACCTCTCAATACCCTCCCAGCAGATGGTTACCTCAAGCAACTACCCAAGTTTACAGGTGAGGGGGACATAACTACAGAAGAACACCTAGAAGCCTTTTACCGTTTCATAGATGATAATGTCATCATGCATGCAAACGTATGGATGAGGATTTTTGTCGATAGCCTTCAAGGCGAGGCTAGAAAATGCTTCAAGGCCCTGCCTCCTGGATCTATTGATGGGATTGAAGCTTTAGATAATGCCTTTTTGAGATAGTGGGGAGATAAAAAAGACTTCATGTATTACATGACATAGTTTGGGTCTTTGAAGAGAAAGGAAGGAGAGTCTGTCTCCGACTTCTCCAAGATATTTAATAAAATGTACAACAAAATCCCTGCTGAGATTAAACCCTTCGAAGATTTTGCAAAGATCACTTATGCTAGTGCCTTTGATCTCGATTTCTGCCTCCTGTTGAGGGAAAGAAGAGCCACTACTCTGGCCCATATGCAAGATGCAGCCATGGAGGTAGAATCTAATATATTGGCTGTTGACCGACTCAGGAACACTGCTGGTAGAAACATATCTAGACAGAGGCCTAAAGCTTCCTCATCCATCTCCTCTCCCCTGCCCCTTCAGACAGATGAGACAACTAGAATACTAAAGTCACTTTCTGCTAGAATGGAAAGGTGGGAGTTAGAAGGGAAGCCCATGTACAGAAATCCCCAGAATGTTGATGGTAGAGGTTTCAGGAGACCTGATAACAATGGACCATGGGCCTTCCCAAGGGAACAAAGGTAAAAATATAGAGAATATCAAAGGATTCAAACCCCTATCCAAAATAACTTGGTTACTCATGAGGGAGGGGAGGAGATAGACGAGTTCGACCTCGAAATTCATTGTGTTGAAGAAGCTCCTCCTTTTCCCCATTTGACTCAATCTGCATATGAAAAATCCCTGATGAACATCCAAATCCATGATTTAGGTAAGGGAGAAAGGGCCAGTCACACCTCTAACAGATACGATCTCAGGTCAAGAAAGAAAGAAGGAGACTTTGACAGCCAAGACCAGCCCCTCATAGCAGATAGGCCTACTAAATCTACAGCAGCCACTACTAAAGAAAAGAAAACTCAGAGTGCTTCGCCAACATCCAAGGAGCCTGTCACTGAGGTAAGGGAAGCTCCTAAGCCTATCCCCTCCTTCAATTTTGAGCATGAGATTCAGAATATTAGAATTCCTATACCCTTATCTGAACTCATTAAAAATGAAGATTTAAAAAGGTCCCTCTCCAAGTTGCTACAATCTGAGTCCCCCCAGCCTCCCTCTGACTTAATGAACCTTCAATATGAGAAACCAGTTGTCATCCTAGGTCCCATGGTAGAAGAAATAGATGATTCATCCCATCCCTTCTACACCTCCCTGAACATACATGATAAAGTGTTGCATAATTGCCTCATGGATTCAGGAGCTTCCCATATCCTTATGCCCAAGGTTGTCATGGAAGAACTGGGACTGGAAGTGACAAAGGCCTATCATGACTTGTACTCTTTTGATTCAAGGAGGGTGCAATGTCTTGGAGTCATCAAATATCTGGTGGTCTCTTTATTTCAGCTGCCCATGAAGAGTGTGGTCATGGACATTGTGGTAGTTGATGTTCACCCCAAGTTTGGCATGTTGATGTCTAGGTCTTGGATTAAAAGACTTGGAGGAACATTACAGATGTATCTCACATATGCCACCATTCCAGTCTTTGGAGGGGAACACAAGAGGTTGTACAGAGAATCCCAGCTAGCCTATATTGTCAGTGATGAAGCAAACCCCACTAATCACCCCATCTTTGCACTTGACACCGATTTAGGGTCTAGTTTGTTGCAGATCACTGAAACTCTTGAGGTCCCTTTACAGATCAGAAAGCAACCCATTCTTAATTAGGAGATACCTCCTCCAACCACCTATGATTGGAAGATGTTCTTTGATGGAGCTTCCTCTAGAATAGGTGCAGGGGTTGGAGTGATTTTCATATCGCCCTGTCAAGAGACCATATCTCTGTCATACAAGCTGGAATTTGAAACCACCAACAATGTGGAAGAATATGAAGCGCTTGTTCTAGGTATGAGGGATGCAAAGGAAATGGGAATTAAAGAGATAGCAGTATTTGGAGATGCTGAGTTGATTATCCATCAAGTCAAAAATGCTCAGAAATTACTGAAATGAAGTATGGGACCTGATTGATGATTGTTTCTTGGCCTTTAACATTTCTTTCATCCCGAGGGGAGAAAATACTTTAGCTAATTCCTTAGCTGTCTCAGCTAGTTTGCTCAAAGTTCCTCTACCGCCTAGGGTCAAATATGATGTTGAAATAAGATATAGGCCCTCTGTACAGGGTAATGCCAAGCATTGGAAGGTATTCGAAGATGATTTGGAGATCGAAAAATTTCTCCAATCTGTTGATGAATTTTCTACGTTACGCATTGATCAGGATCTTGACCCGGAAAGTGACCCTCACCCTGAGGTGTTTTTAAATGAAATTGCTAATCACCAGATTATTCAGCTGCCCAACAATCACATTTCGAGAGGACTAGTCCCTTTGGAAAGACTGTTCGATGGAAATGATGTGGCAATAAAGGGTAGGGTTTCAAATGAAGATGCTGATACAGCCAAATGCAACATTGGCACAAAGGAGGAGCCTAGGTTTGTCAAATTATCAAGCAGTTTGACCAGAGAACAGAGGGCTGAATATACTGAGTTGTGGAAAGAGTTTGCTTATGTGTTTGCATGGACATACGAAGACCTCAAGACTTATGACACATCTTTCATTGAGCACAAGATCCCACTAAAAGAAGAGGCTAAACTGTTCAGGCAGAAGCTGAGACAAATAAATCCCATGTTGCTACCTGTCATGGAGAAAGAAGTGAAGAGATTGCTAGATGCCCAAATCATTGTCCCCTTGAGATATTCTGAATGGGTGGCCAATTTGGTCCCAGTAAGGAAGAAAAGTGGAGAAATCAGACTCTGTGTTGATTTCAGGAACCTGAACAGGAGCTCAAGGAAAGACAATTATCCCCTGCCCAACATGGAACACATATTGCAAAGGGTAACAGGTGCATCTATAATATCCATAATTGACGGATTTTCTGGTTATAACCAGATATCATTCATGCCTAAGGACAGAGAAAAAACAACCTTCACCACTCCTTGGGGGACATTCATGTATGCCAAAATTCCTTTTGGATTGATGAATGTTGGAGCAACATTTCAGCGAGCCATGGACATAGCCTTCATCGGGGAGAAAGACCAGTTTGTGGTAATCTATCTAGATGACATCACAGTCTTCTCTAGGTCAGATAAGAAGCACCGCTGCCACTTGAGGAAAGTTTTCCTGAAGTGTCGGAGGTTTGGCCTATCCCTAAACCCCAAGAAATATTTGTTTGCTATGAAGGAGGGGAAGTTATTAGGCCATATAGTATCAGCAGAGGGAGTGAGGATTGATCCTAGAAGGGTAGAGGCAATTCAAACCCTATCACTTCCTAGATCCAAGAAGGAAGTTCAGGCCTTTTTGGGGAAGATTAATTTCTTGAGGAGATTCGTCTCAAATTTTGTTGAGTTGGTGAAACACATCACAACCATGCTCAGGAAGGGAAATGAAGTGAAATGGACCGCTGAACCCAGGGAATATTTTATCCAAATAAAAAGGGCATTGACTGAGGCACCTGTGCTGATCAGTCCTGACTATTCCAAAGAGTTCCTAATTTTCTCTTTTGATACAGTAGCAGCAGTCTTGTTGCAGAAAAATAAGGAAGGGAAAGAACAACCCATTGCTTTCTTCATCAAGGCATTAAGAGATGCAGAGATCAGGTATGAAATCATGGAAAAACAGGCCTATGCCTTAGTGAAAGCTTTCAAAGCTTTCAGAGTCTATGTCTTGCACTAAAAAGTGACCGCATACGTTTCTTCAGCCTATGTGAAGGACATCCTTGTACAACCCGACATAGATGGGAGAAGAGGTAGGTGGATTGCCAAGATCCTAGAGTTTGATCAGGAGATTAAGCCCACCAAGTTGATAAAGGGGCAGAGTTTAGCCAAGCTACTGGCTGAATCCAATTGTAAAGCCTTAGGGATTAGCTTCATCAACGCCTGTTCAGAAAATCCGCAAGCTGAGTCATCCAATAAGAATTCTCAGGGTGCCTTATCATTAACAACATGCACCTGGTACAAGGATATCTTGTACTTTCTGCAAGAATTGAAGCCTCCTGATGGAATGGGAAAAAGCAAGGTGAGAGATTTAAAGCTCAAGGCGGTCAGATACTACCTCATTGACCAAGCCTTGTACTAGAAAGACCCTCTAGGGGTATTTTTAATATGCTTGGACTCGTAAGAAGCCCAGAAGGTTATGTTTGATTTCCATAACAGCCTTTGCAGGGGGCATCATTTCTGGAAGACCACTGCTCATAAGATCCTCAGGGCTGGATATTACTGGCCTACTTTATTCGCTGATGTCTGCAGAGAAATCAGAGCTTGTATCAAATGCCAAAAGTTCTCAGGAAAACAACAACTCAAATCGCTGCCATTAAATCCTATAGTAGCTTCAACACCGTTTCAGCAGTGGGGGTTGGACTTCATTGGGGAAATTCATCCTCCCTCAAGTGGTCAACACAGATGGATCCTGACTGCAACAGACTATTTCACCAAGTGGATAGAAGCTACCCCTACCAGGAGTACTTCTCACAAAATAATTATCAGCTTCCTTAAGGATATCATAGCCAGATTTGGTTGTCCCAGCAAAATCATCACCGACAATGCTGCCTCTTTCAGGTCTGAGCCTCTAGTCAAGT
Organism: Picea abies; assembly: GCA_900067695.1. Lineage (NCBI taxonomy): Eukaryota > Viridiplantae > Streptophyta > Pinopsida > Pinales > Pinaceae > Picea > Picea abies. The sequence goes on along the minus strand of CBVK0100921012.1, from coordinate 753 downwards.
TCTGTGAACAGTTTGAGATTTCGCTGATCCACTCTACTCCCTATTATCCTCAAGGAAATGGACTGGCGGAGTCTTCCAATAAAAGTCTGATCAAGATCATTAAAACAATATTGGAAGATAATAAAAGGGCCTGGGATTCCAAGCTCAAATTTTCTCTATGGGCCGAACGGGTGACAACAAATAAGTCCCTGGGCATCTCACCTTTCCAACTTGTTTATGGAATAGAGACTGTTTTCCCTACTCAGCTCGCTTTATCTGTGGTGAAATTTCTCCAGGACCTAGAAGGAGAGCCTGACCATATGGTCAGAAGGATTCATCAGTTGGTGGAAGTACAACAGATCAGGGAACAGGTCATGGACAAGGCCTACCATCATCAACAGAAGATCAAGAAAACCTTTGACAGGAAGAGTAGAAAGAAAGATTTCGAGCTAGGTGATCTGGTGCTCAAATGGGATGCACCCAGGCAGGATAGGGGCAAACACAGTAAGTTTGATGCCCTATGGTTTGGGCCTTTCAAGATCTCTGAGGTATTTTCAAACAACACTTATAGGTTGCAGGATTTGGAAGACAGAGAAGTTTTTGATGGCCCAATAAATGGGCATTTCTTAAAAAAATGTTTTTTGTAAGCCGCAGGCAGCTTCTTTTGTTTTGTAAATATTGTTTTTTGTTTTTGGCTTAATAAATGACTCCATAGCCCAACAACAAGGCACTGAATCTGCAAAATGAATCCTTAGAGCATCACAGGGACGACTC
>CBVK0100921010.1:0-10311 GCA_900067695.1 Picea abies | reverse complement strand
GATATTATCCATGAATATTTGAGCCACTGTGGAGGTGGTGAATAGGTGTTGAAGAGCACAAAAATGAACATATTTGGAGAGAAGATCTAAGACCCCCATGATCACTGACTTATTTACCAATTTAGGTAATCCAAAAATGAAATCCATAGAAATATCTCACTAAATAATAGGGGGAATCAAAAGAGGTTGGAGTGTTCCCAGAGCTTTGACAATTTCTCCCTTGTTGCATTGACATACCTCACATTCAACCACAAAGGTGTGGACGTCATGTTTCATACCATCCTAGAAAAAATAACGTTTCACCCATTCATAGGTTTTGGTAAACCCTGAATGCCCGACTATGGGTGAGGCATGAAGTTCAGAAAGAACTGTTGATTTAAGTTTTGATTTCTTGCATAAATACACATGACTTTTGTAGTGAAGCTCTTCATTGTGCCAAGAGTATCCTGGAGAAACTGAAGAATTTTTTTACAATTGGTGGAGCATGCTAGAAATTTTTGGGTCTTGCAGCCATTCTTGATGAACATCTTGGAGCCAATATGGTACAATGAAGGAGAGGGAAAAAAGGTACCCATCTTCTTCATATTTACGGGAAAGAGCATCGGCCACTACATTTTCCTTTCCCTTCTTTTAAATGATCTCATAATCATATCCAAATAGCTTGGTCACCCATTTTTTTTGCGCCAATGATAAAATTCGTTGTTCTAGGAAATACTTGAGACTTTGATGATCAATTTTGATTTAGAAGAGTTGACCCAATAAATAAGGATTCTAGAGATCCACATCATGAAGAATAACTAAAAATTCATTTTCATAAATGGATTGGCCCAAATGTCGCTCTAAAATTTGTTTTCTAGTGAATGCCAAAGGCCTACCATCTTTCATGAGGACGACCCCAATTCATTTCTCGAAAGCATCACATTCCAATATGAATGTCTTCGTGAAGTATGGAAGTGTTAGGATAAGGGTCGAACACATAACATCTTTCAAGGCTTGGAAGGCATGATCCGCAACTGAAGTCCAAGTGAAAGCATTCTTTTTAAGGAGATAAGTGAGAGGAGCTGCGATTTTTCCATAATTCCAAACAAACTTCCTATAATATCTCATTAAACCCATAAAACCATGCAATATCTCAAGAGTTTAAGGGCGAGGCCAATCTTGCATAGATTCAATTTTCTTAGGATCCACTTGAACACCATCCTTGCCGATAATATGACCTAGGTATTCCAATTCTAAGGCACCAAAAACACATTTATATTGTTTAAGGAAAATTTGGTGCTTAGAGAGTAGATGGAGAACTTGACTCACATGTGAGAGATGGGATGGCCAAGTTTTACTATAGATGAGAATATGATAAAAAAAAACTAAGACAAAATGATGGAGAAAAGGATGGAAGACGCGATTCATGAGAATTTGGAAAGTGGAAGGCTCATTACACAATCCAAAGGGCATTACCAAGAATTCATAATGACCCTCATGAGTTTGAAATGAAGTCTTGGGAATGTATTCTTCTTTCATATGGATCTGATGGTAGTGAGAACATAGATTTAGTTTGGTGAAGTACTGAGCACCACTCAATTCATCCAAGAGGTCATCAATGACATGAATGAGAAATTTGTCTTTGATTGTGAGTTTTTTGAGGTTGCAAAAATCATGACACATGCGCCAAGTACCTTCTTTCTTGTGTATCATGACCACAATGAAATAATAGGGGCTAGTACTAGGAAGGATAACACCTTCTTTTAGAAATTCATGAACAATTTTATCAATTTAATTTGTCTGGGAAAAGGGATGAAAATAAAGCCGAACATTGGGAGGAAGACTGCCCAACATGAGAGGGATGGAATGATCATGGACTCCACGAGAAGGGGGAATTTCTTTGGGAGTGGTTGAAAAAAATTGGTGGTGGGAGAGGATATATGATCCAGGTGGATATCGGTGGCCACCCACCTTTTCCAACTGGCTCAAAACAACTTTCTGGCAATTTTGGCAATTTACTATTTTTAGTAGGTTTTAACTTCCCAAGCTATTTTGAGGGCCTAAATGAAGGTTTTTTGATATAAAGGTTCTGAATGATATCCATAGGAATAATTGATCCCTCAAAATGAATCTCCTCGACGATACCTTTCCAACGAGCTATTATACACCTAAAACGAAGATCGTATGCAAAAGTTACGACCTCGAGAAGTTGATGTACCAACTTACCCAAACGGGGCCCACATGACTTTTGGTGCTTCATCTCCTAGGGTTAGGTTTTTGGATGTCTAGGGTTTTTGGCATTCCTGTTTATTGTAAAAAGGCCTCTAGAGCCTCATTGTAATCATCTTCTTGCGAATGCGAGTAGCCGTCACATCTCTTCTTAGAGATAAGCTGCCACCATTCTAGCGAGTCTTTCACTCTGTATCTTTACAGTCTCTGTACATTTCTTTCATTAATAGAAATAATGTATTATTGTATATCTGTGTTTATGGTTGCATCTATGATACATTTATGTTATCTTATTGAATATCTGCGATATCTCTATGCATTTCTTTATTATATCTCCACTCGCATTTCGTGCCGAAAATAATCCAGATCAGTGGTATCAAAGCAGGCTGCTCTTGATTGTTTTTTCAGTGCATGTCCCCGACGAGGTCCAAGTATAGAAAGTTGGGTCTTGAGCTTGTCTCTCTTGAAGACCATCACTCTTGCACACCCAAGAAACCCTCAATGGCAGAAGAAAAGAAAAACGACGGAGCAGATGATCCTATCAATCTATTGCTTGAGCAAGCTCTCACACGGACAGAGGGACGAAATGATGGAGAATTTTTCCCACATCCTTAAACGCTTGTCGATAGCATCAACAACATCTTCATCAAGCGGCCACTTTGGAGGCACCTCGACTTTCAAGGTACAAGTTAATTTTGATATTCTTGTATTTGAAGGACAGATAGATGTAGAAGCCCTAGAAAAATGGTTAACTCTGCTAGAAGGTTATTTCTCTGTTCACAATTTTTCCGAAAAAGAAAAGATCACCTTCGCACTCCTTAAATCTCTCCCTCATGTCAAACATTGGTGGGAGACTTATTAGGAGAAAATTTCTACAGAGGAGTCTGGAATATATGGGACTGATCCCACTTGGGATTTTTTTGTGGATGCGGTAAAGGAATAGTATTACCCTGTTGGAAACTATGAGGACTAGTACATGAGATGGACAACACTGCGGCAAGAGAGGGGCCAAGCATTTCCGGAGTTCACCAATGCCTTCCATACCTTGCGTACCAAGCTGGGTATCAAAGACTCCGAGCGAAATTTGGTTTTGAAATACCGTGGGTCTCTACACAGATACATCCAGACTAAAATGGATTTTCTGGGCATCTCATCACTCGGTGTTGCTTATCGATATGCTGTTAAAATTGAGCAGAAATTTAAGCACCAAAACAAACGGGAGTTCGGGTTTGCAAATCCGTAACAACCAAAGTATGACAAAGACGACCCTAACAAACAGTCTTCTGAAAACCAGTCCAAGACACAGGAAAAGAAGGGTCACATGAAGACAAAGAAGGACACCGGAAAATGGTGTGAGTTCCACAAAATCCCCTGGCACAACACTGATGAATGTCACTCAAAACAATCATTGGTGGCTGAGATCAAAGACAAAGAGCTGAACCCTGGTTCAGAATCTGTTTTTGAAAACAATGGTAAAGGACAAATCATTGACGCGGACCCCACTGCTATTGTTGCGATTGCAACAATTCAACCAGAAGAATCAACATATCTTGAAGAGGGGGAGTGCCATTTCATTCACAGATGTGGGTGAAGGGGAACCCGCTTCTTTTTATTATTGATAGCGGAAGCCAGAAGAACCTCATCTCAGCAAAGGTCGTCAAACAGTTTTTATTGTCGACAACACCACACCCGTAGCCATACAACATCGGGTGGCTTCACCAAGGACGAAATCTTCATGTCAGCCGACACTGTCGATTATCATATGGCATCCAACCCTTCAAGGATGAGGTATTATGTGATGTTGCCCCACTGGATGTCTATGATGTGCTCTTGTGCCAACCATATATGTGGAGACGCCATGTTGTTTATGACTCTCGACCCTGTAGTGTCATTGTTACTTTGGGGGGTCATCTCTAGAGAATACCAGAGGTAGTTCTGACTATTGTTCCACCTAAAAAGTGTCACAAGGTAGTATCTCATACTGCAAAATTCAGCTTCTTCACAATCTGTTCAAAAGGAGAACAAAAGGACACTGTAACCACTACAACCTTGCCCCAAGCACCTTCTATCCAACAGAAGCAGGTCGACAAGCTTGCAACAAAGCACAAAGATTCCTTCTGCACACCATCCTCTCATGTATCTCGACTTGTTGAATAGCCTCAAAAGGTTCGTGATAGACTTCTACAAACTGAGCAGCGCGACATCTCCAACAAGACAAGCAACTCACCAAGATGCAGATTCAACACATGATTTTTCCTCTCCCCCGGGAACTCAACGCAATGGATACCATTTCTTCCTAAGGAGGGAGGATTGATCTAGGTGGATATCAGTGGCCACCCACCTTTTCCAACTGGCTCAAAACAACTTTCTGGCAATTTTGGCAATTTACTATTTTTAGCAGGTTTTAACATCCGGGGCCATTTTGAGGGCCTAAATGAAGGTTTTTTGAGATCGAGGTTATCAATGATAAACAAAGTCATTATTGATCCCCCAAAATGAATCTCCTCGACGATACCTTTCCAATGAGCTATTATACACCTAAAACGAAGATCGTATGCAAAAGTTACGACCCCGGGAAGTTGATGTACCAACTTACCCAAATGGGGCTCACAAGCCTTTTGGTGCTTCATCTCTTAGGGTTAGGTTTTTGGATGTCTAGGGTTTTTGGCATTCCTGTTTATTGTAAAAAGGCTTCCAGAGTCTCATTGTAATCTTCTTCTTGTGAATGCGAGTAGCTGTCACATCTCTTCTCAGAGATAAGCTGCCACCATTCTAGCGAGTTTTTCACTCTGTATCTTTACAGTCTCTGTACATTTCTTTCATTAATAGAAATCGTGTATTACTATATATCTATGTTTATGGTTTCATCTCTGATACATTTGTGTTATCTTATTGAATATCTGCGATATCTCTGTGCATTTCTTTATTACATCTTCGCTCGCATTTCGTGCCGAAAATAATCCAGATCAATATATTGGAGGTCAGTATGCACATAAGGTGTCTCAACATCATGAATGAAGTGGAGTTGGGCTATAATGCTCGAATTACCTTTTTTGAGGATCTTTTCCATGCGATGGGAATTGATGATCTCAGGAGAGCCTATTGTGATGCCTTGGAACCTATATAGTTGTCCCTCTTATTGGAATTGCATGGTTAAGTCCTTAAAATCCATGAGAATTGGGTCTAGAGTGTGTAACCATTCAACACCAAGAACAATGTCACAACCACCCATGTCTATATCAAAAATATGGAATTTTAGGTGATATTAACCAATTTGGAGTCACACATTTTCACATCATCCCCCAAATTTCATGGAACCACCATTGGCAATCATGATTTGAAAATTATTGACGACATAGATGTAACAATTGAATTCTTGGGAAATGCGGCGATGAACAAAATTATGGGTGCTACCACTTTCCACAAGGATGACGACTTTCCTATTTTTGATGTAACCAATTAATTTGAGAATTTGGGGAGAAGAGAAGCCAGTGAGGGAATTAAGTGAAATCACTAGGTCAACGTCTGGTGGATCAGAGGGTGGGGTCATATCATATGGAGGTGGTAGTTCCTCCACAGGTGGAACAACAACATATTCTTCAGAAATATCCTCAATCACAACCATAAAAATATTATGTTCCTTACACTTGTGCCCGAGAAAATATTTGTCTTCAAAATTATAACAGAGACCCTTGAGTTGACATTCAACCATTTCAACCCTAGTTAATTTATTGATCTTGAGGGGAGTTGCAGGAGGGGCATAATTGGTGGGTTTAGGGAAAGGAGGAAAGGAGGTTTTGTGGATCTAGGAGGATACACTCTGTTGTTATTACTTGGCTCATTGAGTAGCTTCCAACCAAGTTTAAGGGTGTGCCATGAGAACATGGGCACACATTTAATCTTTGAGGCCATTGATAAGGAATTCCCTAAAGAAATCATAGGACATGCCCTCCATTCTGAAATCCAAGTGCTCAAATGTGGCAATAAAGTCTTCAACTATCCCAGACTTCTTTACCTTGGTCAAATTCCCTAAATGGTGGGTCTCAGAGTCAAAGCGGTCATAAATTTTGGCCACAAATTGTGTCCAAGCAACACACCCTTGGCATTCCTTTTTTCGCCATTGCTACCATTTCCATCATTCCGGATCCATATGTAGGAAACCATAACAAAGCTTGGCTAAATAATTAGTAATGCCATGCAAAGAGAAATAATGTTCCATTTGGGTGACCCATCATGTGGGATCCGATCCATCAAATTTATTCACCTCAATTCTGGGAGGGTGGATGTCTCGAGAAATGTGGGTAGTATGAGGACCTTGGTAATGGGAAGAGTCATGGTCATCCTGATAAGATGGTTTTTCATAAGAGGAAGGGTTTTGGGAATGGCCCATGAAGTGTTCAAAGGTGTCTTTAAGGTCTCTAAGATCTTTGATGTAGGCACATTGGTCCTAGAGGACCTGAATAGATGAATTGATTGAGCTAAGGTTGCCATTAATATTCTTGATGTCTTTCTTGTTCTGGTGGGTGTCAACAATCAAGGTATTGAGTTCTTGGGCTTGTGTGGTGGCCATTTGGAAAAATGGGCAAGAAAATGGTATAGGGGAAACACAAGACGTTTGGAGGGGTGGGTGGGACCACTGAGAAGAAGGGTGTGAAATGATAGGTACCACTGCGATCAGGGAGAAAAGGGAGATCCAATGGGATAGGGGCCAAATAAGGGTGTTAGAGAAGGGTCAGGTCCACACAAAAAAATTGTGTTAAAAATTATAGGTATCATTGGAATCGGGGCGAAGAGAGGAACCAAGTGGGATAGGTCCCAAATAAGTGTGTCAGGGGGACCACTATAGTCTATTTTTTTTTTTACTCCTGCGGAGTTATACTCTGACCTGAATAATAATGTAGTGATGAAATGCCCAAATGCTTAACATGAAGAAATGTATAGGAATTTCACAACCAGAATGCATAAGGCACAATTGTGCGGCAATAGATCTTGTCTATTTTGTTTTTGTTTCCATCCCCAGTGGTAGGATATTTAGGGTTTATACAAAAAAGGGTTTGCCTTGGGATATAGCTCTTTGATACACATGTGAGTTCCAACAGTAGTACTCAACCCTTAATCTCAAGGCACCAACTAAGGAGGCTAGACCATGCCCTTAGTCATACTACCTGACTACCAAGGTACTAGAGAGTATCTTCCCGAGTGTTGTTCTCGGTGGCACTATAGCAGTCAGGCGGTCGATCAATTTATCTATGGAGGGATTCATGATATCTAGGTTGATCCATATACAGGTGTTGTCTTATGTGTTACCACTCAAAGGGGTACCAACAAGGGTTACAAGGGTGCCCAACAGATGTGCGCTTAAAAACCACTTGTAGTTCCTGCGTTTATGCTTCCTCGACTGTGGATTTATGCATTGAACAATAGATCTTTGTAGCTTTAAGACATTGAAATACATCTCTACCTTGAAAAAAATTAACCCACAATTTTTTGCCAAAAAGGTGCTCTGATACCACTTGTAGTATTCCAGATATAAAATAGTATGCAGAACATAAATATTTTAGCATAGAAATGGAAGAGCAACAATGATATAACCAGAAAAATACCAGAATAATACTAGAATAACACTAGAAAGAGCACCTTGATTAATGATAGCAATGTTCACTTTCCTCTTCGAGGGGGCAACCTCCACCAGAGAAGAGATCTATTACAATAATCTCCAAGACAATATTTCTCATACCCTCTACTCCTATTTATACTAAATCTATCTATACAAAAGAACAATCTAGAGGAAGATCCTTCTAGAAACAAAAGCTTCTATTAGGTCTTCTTACATTTGACTTATTCTTCCTTATTGATAGGCCTTATTAATATTGACCTTTATTCCATGGAATTATATTATTCTACCTGCTTTAGGGGTTAGGGAGGTTAGATCCCTAACACATATCCTGTAGTAGATTTCCAATCATTAGGGTCATCAACTAAGTCAGAATTTATAAAATAATCCAACACAGGAGATATCCATGGACTATAATATACCAAATTGAACTATACCCTAGATATACCAAAGTATCCTATGTGTTTCTTTCCAATGGTTTTTGTGAGTTTATTGCATGCACTAAGCCATGAGAAAAAAAAAAAACAACAACAACGATGTGAATGCAAGATTTAAATGCAAAAGGATAACATCTAACTATAGATATAAAGTGACATCCACTTTGAGGTAGGTTTAGGCGGAAAAATGTGTAACTCCACACTTGAAGTGAGATGGGGTTCATTTACAATCATCCATGTGGAAGCAACGATTAATGTCTCATGCATGGTTAGGTTGGGAAAGATAAATGGGTGAGGTGCAAGTGGCAAAAAGTATAAATCCATATTGGAAGGGAGATGGGTTTTTTTTACAATCATCCATGTGGAAGCAACAATGAATGTCACATGCATGCTTAGGTTGGGAAAGATAAATGGGTGAGGTGCAAGTGGCATGAACTATAAATCAATATTGGAAGGGAGATGGAGTTAATTTACAATCTTCCATATGAAAACGATAAACACAAGTGGCCAAAGTATATACTGTCAAAATTATTCTAATGTTGGATTTCACATGGTTTAGAAGTTTAGTGTCACTACTAGACTATGAGTATAAGATCATTAACATAAAGTACATGTATAAGAATATGGTCACCTACTTTCTTGGTATAAAACTTAGGGTCAAAATGGAATCTAGAAAAGCTAGAGTAAAGAAGTAACTGGTCCACTTTTTTATATGAGACTTGAGGAGCTTACTTGAGGCCATAGAGGGATATCTTGAGGTGGAAGAATAATAGAGTCATTGTAAACAAATCCAAGTTTTATCTGATATAAACTTCTTCTTGCAAATCCCCGTGAAATAAGGTGGATTTGGCATCCATTTCATGGAATTATCATCTATATGAGGCAACAAGGGCAAGGACAAGCAGAATGGAATTCATTTTGGCAACTAGGGTAAATATTTTTTTATATTCAATGTGTTCTAGTTGTGAAAAACATTTGGCAACTAATTAGGACTTCTACCTGCCAAAACTACCATTTGAAACATACTTAGTATTGTAAACTCATTTTCATTTGACAAGTTCTTCATTTTGGAAGAGAGACTAGATCTAAAGTATCCTTCATCATTAAGAAATGAAATTATTCATTCATGATAACATCCCTATCTTGATGGCTAGGATATTATTTAAATGTTTCTATATGTGGAGTCTTTGGAACTTGAGCCAAAATAGAAGAGGCTCAGTGGAAATAAGAATGTGTTTGGCATTGATCAGAAGGATCACCTACTATATTGCTAACTACTTCCCTTGTTGTACAACCATCAAGGGATTTGTGGAGGACTTGTGGAGCCAATGTAGGTTTAAGTCCAATAGATTCATCTAGAGGACAAGGTTGAGTAGGTTTTTTTTTTTTTATCCTCACTATCATTATCTGAAGAAGAAGAATGGCCAATAATTGAAGAAGAAGGATTAGAAAAATAAGAAAAAGATGATATAGGAGTAAAAGGAGTTGATAAATGTGTTGAATATGTCTTGCAAGACAAGTATGGAACATACATCAAATCAATCACACAAGTCAAGAGGCCTTGATCATACATACTATCTCTTCTAAAAATGGTTTTTGTTGTATTAGGTACAAGAAGTCGATAACATTTTACATCCTCTAAATAGCCAATAAAATTGCACTTCTCACTTGTAGGCTATAACACTTTCATTTTCTCATCATGAATGTGTGCCTATGCTTCATTTTCAAACACATGAAAGTGGATTACATTTGGGTTTATGTTGCTCCATGAATTTTCAAGCGTTATATTTTTTAAAGCCTTAGTGGGAGTGCAATTAACTATGTGATTTTTACAATTAGTGGAAAATAATTTTCCTACTACTGAGATTATATGTTACTGATATTTAAAGGTATTCTAGAATTAAAATACAAATAGTTGGAGAGATCTCAACATTCTTTGACTTTGTGTTAGCATGAAAACATGAGAGTTTCCACTCTCACAACCATTTCCAAAGTGCCTGAACCAATGAATGAATGAATGAATGAATGAATGAAGGAATATATATATATATA